>CAWUFW010024272.1:0-63102 GCA_963921515.1 Calotriton arnoldi | reverse complement strand
TGAATCCCATCACTAGAACGTTATCTTCATATATTAAAGATTCAACAGACTTTTTGAAGATTATTTATGATGTACAATGGGACAATGATTTGTTGTTACTCACATTAGATATTACAACATTGTATACCAGCATAAGACATGCAGATGGAATGAGTGCCACAGAGTATTTTCTAGAAAAACGACCAATGCGATTTATGCACCAGAATAGAATGATCATGGACATGATAAAATGGTGCCTAACTAAGAATATTTTTGTGTTCGGAATGGATTTGTACCAGCAAGAACAAGGTACAGCTATGGGCACCTGCTTTGCCCCCAGTTATGCCAACTTACATCTAGGCTGGTGGGAGGAGCAGGTGCTCCATGGCCCTGAGCTGGAGCATTGGATACCACATATATTGTTATGGGTCAGATTCATTGATGACGTGTTCATGCTGTGGCAGGGCACAGAAGATAACATTGATACGTTCATCAATGATCTGAATCGGAATGATTTGAATCTGACATTTGTGGGCCAATATAGTAAAGCATGTATTGACTTCCTAGATGTACGGGTTACCACCAAAGAAGATAGGCTAGAGACTACTATCTTTCGTAAGCCTACAGCGGGCAATACCATCTTGCACGCGGGGAGTGCTCACCCTGCCCCTTTAATCCGAAGTATACCTTTCGTAGAATTTTATAGGGCAAGAAGGACTTGCAGTAACCTGGAGATATATGGGAAAGTAGAGAGAGAAATGACTGGTCGCTTTCTCCAACGAGGATATCCTCAAGAAATAATACGAAAAGCCTCTAAAAAAGCTAGAAAATTAGACGGAGACAGGATACTCTTTGACCCATCTGGTACATGTAGAAGAAATAAACAGGGAGTTGGTACGAAAACCCATAGATTCATTACAACTTACAATAGGAGACACAATGAAGTACGAGCAATTCTGAAAAAACATTGGTATTTAATCAAGGGGGACCCAGTGTTAGGCCCTGAGAGTAAGAAAAATCCAGAAATAACCTTTAGAAAATCAAAATCCCTCAGAGACCACTTATTAAATAGCGAGTACCAAGAAGTGAGAAGAAAAAAGAATCTTGGTTATCTATTAAGGATGGTTTCAGGAAATGCCCAAACTGTAAAGCCTGCCAGCATGGTGAGAACATCATTGATTTTAAAACTCCTTTTAATAAAACTTTTAAAGTGAGAGGCCATCTAACCTGCAAATCGAGTTTTGTAGTATATAGATTGTGCTGTCCATGTGACAAAGTTTATATAGGGAGCACTACTTTACCTGTGCATCAGAGAATCCTGCAGCATAGACGAGCAATTATAAATAAAGATAAGAGTTACCCTGTTGCCAGGCACTTCGAGAAAGAACATCAAAGTGATCCAAATCTGATGAGATATAGCTGCTTAGCAGAGGTCCCAAGAAAACGAAGGGGAGGCAACAGAGAAAGGGAACTTTGAAAATTGGAAACCTGTTTTATACTTGAATATAACAGCAGAGAGCCCAATGGGCTCAACATTGATGAAGATTTATTTACCTGCCTGTGAGAGAAAAAGAATAGACGAAATGATCAAGAATAGCTGCACACTCAGAGGAACTGTTTTTTTAAACTATATTAATTAGATATGGAGGAGAAGGACAAGGGACACATGCACTTTATTATTTGGCACTTGCAAAGAAAGCACTTGCACATTACAAATATTTTATTATTTCGCATCTCCTGTTCATTTTTACAAAATAATGCGAATAAAATTGAAAGTATATGAATTTGAATATACAGAAGAATAATGCTGCTAATAAAGCAAAAAGAAGAAATTTGTTTGCAATAGGGAGATGCGATTGGTTTTATATAAATAGAACAAGAAAAGAAAAAATATATGAGCACTTGCACTTTAGAAGAAATATATAAGCACTTGCACTTTAGATTAGTACTGTAGCACTTAGCACTTTAACTAAGACATTATCGCAATTGAATGAAATGTATTTACATTTTTTAATTGGCGTATAAACAAGAGTTGGTATAAAAGTGGATCAAGAAGCAATTTTAGACACGAAATGAAATTTTATAAAAATGTATTTATTTACGTTTTTTGAAATTTTTACAAAAAGTGATAAATATACATTGTGAAAAGTTGGATAAAATGCTTTATTTGAATGCACTCGCATAGAAATTACTTGTAATGCAATAAGTAAAAACCAACTCCAAGATGGTGCCCATCTATACTGTGAAAATGTGGCTTAGATGTGCATCTGGGAAATGTCCTTTGTCAATGTTTGCATTTTAGTAGAAGTGTATTTAAAGTTTAAAAAAATGGCTCTATGTATCGTGAACAAGGCTGCGTTGACAGCCGGAACACGTGGATGCCATCGCTCAAATAAATATTGGAGATAATTAATCCCCTCCGAGTGCTGGATTATTTCTGGGCAAGGTGGAAATTGGTTGTTGAATACGTTAAGACGCGGCTGGCGTCTTTCAGCCAGCACCCCCGACGGTCAGGCAGCATGCCAAGTAAAACTGTCCAGTGAGAAGCTGTGATATACATATATATATATATATATATATATATATATATATATATATATATACATATATATACATATATATATATTCACTGAAAAAACCATAGGTTTCAGGCACGTTATAGTTAGAAATTAGCATTTAAAAAACCATAGAAATTCACTGAAAAAACCATAGGTTTCAGGAACGTTATAGTTAGTTGGACATTTCACTCGTACAAAACCATAGAAATTCCGGCGTTATAGTTAGTTCAGCTAACTATAACTCGCGCCCCGCAATGCACTGCTGATGACGTCACATATTACATCATTCATGACATGGTCAGTGACATCACTGATGACATCACTGATGACATCTCAAATGACATCACTGATGACATCATCCAGTGACTGTGTGTTTCTGTAAAGTTTACCTTTGTTTTATATATATGCCAAGCTGTATTGAAGAATGAGTGGGTGTATAAGTGTCTGTATAGAGGATTTACTAGGTACGTGACTGACTGTATAAGTGAGTGATTAAATGTGTCTTACTGAATGCATGGGTTAGTGACTAAACTGTGTGAAAGTCTGTATCAGTCTGTCTGTTGTTGTGTAAGCTGCTGCATGGGTTGTGAGTAGCTGCATGAGTGTCTATATGGGTTATTTATTGCTTGCCTGAGTATTTGTATGGCTGCCTGAGTGTGTGGGTGGGTGGGTGGGAGGTGTGTGACTCTGTGCATAGATGTGTGAGTGGTTGATTCACTGGGTGTATGGGTTCAAGAGTGTATGTGGAAACAGCTGTATGGGTGGGTGAGTGTGTGTATGGGTGTGTTGGTGAGTGAATGGATGTCTCAGTGGTACATGTGCAAGTAACTACATATGTAAAAGGCAGTATATGTGAGTGATGGTGTATATAAATAACTATATGTGAGAGTCAGTAATTGTGAGAGTGGCTGCATGGATGAGTGTGTATTTGTATCAGTGATTCTATAAGAGAGTAATTATGTGTTAGTATCAGTATGAATAAGTGAGGTGGTGTCTGTATAACTGTATAGGTGAGTAAATGGAAGTATGATTGATTCTTTGCATGACTGACTAGGTGTGTGAGTAACTCTGGATATGTGGCAGTGTGTGAGTGTCTGTATAGGTGTATGAGTGCATATGATAGTGTTGTATTGATGAGTGACTGCATGTATGAGTGACTGTATGGGTGAATGAGTGGATGTGTGTGTAGACCTAGGAATCCGTCAGTGCGTATTTAGTAACTGGTATTGATGTGCCTATTTTTTCGAAAATGGTAGTCTGTATTTTAGAGTGGGTGTATCAAAGGTTATATTTAGGTGTGAGGAGGTGCATCAGATTTTCACATGGATGATGTCATCAGTGATGTCATTTGAGATGTCATCAGTGATGTCATCAGTGATGTCACTGACCATGTCATGAATGATGTAATATGTGACGTCATCAGCAGTGCATTATGGGGCGCGAGTTATAGTTAGCTGAACTAACTATAACGCCGGAATTTCTATGGTTTTGTACGCAGTGAAATGTCCAACTAACTATAACGTTCCTGAAACCTATGGTTTTTTCAGTGAATTTCTATGGTTTTTTAAATGGTAATTTCTAACTATAACGTGCCTGAAACCTATGGTTTTTTCAGTGAATTTCTATGGTTTTTTAAATGCTAATTTCTAAATATAACCTGCCTGAAACCTATGGTTTTTTCAGTGAATTTCAAAGGTTTTTTAAATGAAAATTTGTAAGTCTAATGTACCTCAATCCTATGTTTTTTTAAATTTTCTATATATATATACATATATATATATATTTTAAAAAAATTGTGAATAATTTTTAGTTAGGAAAACTATATTCATTCTTTTTAAAAAATTTTAATATTATACAGAAGTCGCGCACCCTTCGCGCACCCTACACGATGGCTGCGCGCATTCCGGTAGCCATTTTGAAAAGTCGCACTGGGATCGCGACTTCGGCGTAATTTGTAAAGTATGAAATATCTTTAAATTAATTATAAATAAAAGTTTTCCTTTAAGTGTTTGTCTAAATTTATTAATAAAAGTATTTTTAAAGTATTATTTTCAATATAATTTTGATGAAAAATTATTCGATTATTATTGGATTCGGAGGTTAGGAGAGATGGCCATTTTGCTCGATCTGTTTTGCAAGATTTTTTGGTCTAGTCAGGTGGACACCCTCCTCCGGGTGAGGTACGGCTTGGGGATTCTATTCAAAAGGTGAGGAATCCACAGGCAGAAGTATCCATTAGAAGAACTAGTTACTTACCTTCGGTAACGCTTTTTCTGGTGGATACAGTATCTGCCTGTGGATTCCTCACTGTCCCACCCGCCTCCCTGTTGTCCACCTGTTTCTACCAAAAAGATGCTTTTACTGTTTGGCATGAATGTTTTTAATATGTCTTAATCATGCTTATGTTTTAATAGTGAGAAATGCTTGATCTGTTGCTATTTCTTTATGCCTTCATTGGTTATGCATTTGTATATATATATATATATATATTTATATATGTATACATGTGAAAATGTGTCGGTCTGCCTGTTTGCCTCGGTGGCATGGAAAAAATGGGTGGAACTGACGTCAGCACACCGACGAGGTCCTCTTATGGCTCCGATGACGTCATACGGTGTCGCGAGCGGAGCCGTGCTATTATGAGCGTCCTCGTCGACGTGGGAGAGCTAGGAAAGAATTTCCGCGGAATGCTGGCGCAGGGGATATTCACCTAAGTGTTCAGGCTAGTCCTTTGGGAGCAAATGTTTATGTTGCCACTCCAGAAACCGAAACCAGTGATCTGAGGGCAGAGGCCCTGCAGATGGCACACAAGGTGGGGAGCCCAGTCGTGTGCACCGGCGGGGCAGCGAAGTGACAAGCACCACTACCCACAAAGAAAGGTAACGAGGGCACTGAATAACACAGGATCTTCTCTTTGTATCTGGCAGGAACAACGAGGTTAAAATGCCCTAGTTCCAAAATGTAGAATTAGTGCTACAACGGTCTTCAAGAGGACCTGCGATGGATGCCGCTTCTGCCTCCCGTACACTGGAGGCGGCACATGGGTCACGCGGTACGGTCATACTGTGGTGGTACGCACACTCGTTGACCTCTCATGGCACTGCTCCACACTTCGGGGAGGACGCTTTCCATTAGCTGTGCTTTCTGATGACGTGTCGCGCCGGCCCCGTCCAACAACAGAACTCCTTTAGATCCAAACAGACTCTCTCACCGGAAGTGAAACCAGGCCACGTGGACACTTTCACAATAAAACAGCCGGGAATGCACTTTTCGGTAAAAAAAACACATTCCTTCCCCCTAATTTATCAAATAAACGACTCACTGAAGAACAGGGGCCAGCTTCGATCGGTAAACAGCCGTTACAACGACTTTTTTACTTTGCGATACCATTACAACGCATACATTACCACGCATGCGTTGTACATCGCGAAGTCATTACTACGCATTTTTTTAGAACGCATGGTCATTTACCACGCATGCCTTTACAACGAATTTCGTTGTAAAGGTATGTATGGTAAATGACCATGCGTTCTAAAAAAATGTAGACGTTCCACGTCGTTGTAAGGAAACAGAGGCTGTTCCGTTTCCTCACAATGACGTGCACCGCCCCTCAGAGACGACGTGAAGCAGGAACAACGAGGAGAGAGGTACCACGAGGAGTGAGAGGTAAAAGGGATTGGGCATGGGGTGGGGGTTACTTTTCTAGGGTTTAGGGTAGTGCAGTGGTGTTTGTGTAGTGTAGGGGGTCATGCTGGGGGTAGTGTTTTAGGGTTTAGGGTAGTGCAGTGGTGTTTGTGTAGTGTAGTAGGTTGTGCTGGAGGTCATGTTTTAGGGTTTAAGGTAGTGCAGTGGTGTTTGGGTAGTGTAGTGGGTCGTGCAGGGGGTCGTGTTTTAGGGTTTAGGGTAGTGCAGTGGTGTTTGGGTAGTGTAGGTGTCGTGCTGGGGGTAGTATTTTAGGGCTTAGGGTAGTGCAGTGGTGTTTGTGTAGTGTAGGGGGTCGTGCTGGGGGTAGTGTTTTAGGGTTTAGGGTAGTTTAGTGGTGTTTGGGTAGTGTAGGTGGTCGTGCTGGGGGTAGTGTTTTAGGGTTTAGGGTAGAGCAGTGGTGTTTGTGTAGTGTAGGGGGTAGTGCTGGGGGTAGTGTTTTAGGGTTTAGGGTAGTGCAGTGGTGTTTGGGTAGTGTAGGGGGGAGTGCTGGGGGTAGTGTTTCAGGGTTTAGGGTAGTGCAGTGGTGTTTGGGTAGTGTAGGGGTCGTGCTGGGGGTAGTGATTTAGGGTTTAGGGTAGTGCAGTGGTGGTTGTGTAGTGTAGGGGTCGTGCTGGGGGTAGTGTTTTAGGGTTTAGGGTAGTGCAGTGGTGTTTGGGTAGAGTAGGGGGTCGTGCTGGGGGTAGTGTTTTAGGGTTTAGGGTAGTGCAGTGGTGTTTGTATAGTGTAGGGGATCGTGCTGGGGGTAGTGTTTTAGGGTTTAGGGTAGTGCAGTGCTGTTTGTGTAGTGTAGGGGGTCGTGCTGGGGGTAGTGTTTTAGGGTAGTGCAGTGGTGTTTGTGTAGTGTAGGGGGTCGTGCTGGGGGTAGTGTTTTAGGTTTAGGGTAGTGCAGTGGTGTTTGTGTAGTGTAGGGGGTCGTGCTGGGGGTAGTGTTTTAGGGTTTAGGGTAGTGCAGTGGTGTTTGTGTAGTGTAGGGGGTCATGCTGGGGGTAGTGTTTTAGGGTTTAGGGCAGTGCAGTGGTGTTTGGGTAGTGTAGGGGGTCGTGCTGGGGGTAGTGTTTTAGGGTTTAGGGTAGCGCAGTGGTGTTTGTGTAGTGTAGGGGTCGTGCTGGGGGTAGATTTAGGGTTTAGGGTAGCGCAGTGGTGTTTGGGTAGTGTAGGGGGTCGTGCTGGGGGTAGTGTTTTAGGGTTTAGGGTAGCACAGTGCTATTTGGGTAGTGTAGGGGGTCATGCTGGGGGTAGTGTTTTAGGGTTTAGGGTAGCGCAGAGGTGTTTGGGTAGTGTAGGGGGTCGTGCTGGGGTAGTGTTTTAGGGTTTAGGGTAGTGCAGTGGTGTTTGTGTAGTGTAGGGGGTCGTCCTGGGGGTAGTGTTTTAGGGTTTAGGGTAGTGCAGTGGTGTTTGGGTAGTGTAGTGGGTCATTCTGGGGGTAGATTTAGGGTTTAGGGTAGTGCAGTGGTGTTTGTGTAGTGTAGGGGTCATGCTGGGGGTAGTGTTTTAGGGTTTAGGGTAGTGCAGTGGTGTTTGTGTAGTGTAGGGGGTCGTCCTGGGGGTAGTGTTTTAGGGTTTAGGGTAGTGCAGTGGTGTTTGTGTAGTATAGGGGGTAGTGTTTTAGGGTTTAGGGTAGTGCAGTGGTGTTTGTGTAGTGTAGGGGGTCGTGCTGGGGGTAGTGTTTTATGTATCCACTCATCCATTCACCAAGGCACTACCCTTGCACTCATCCATTCACTCATGCACTACCCATGCACTCATCCAATCACCCAGGCAGTACCCCTGACCTCATGCAATCACCCAGGCACTAACCATGCACTCATGCTATCACTCAGGCACTACTGTTTCAATCAACCATTCACTCAGGCCCTAACCATGTACTCAACCATTCTCTCAGTCACTACCCATGCACTCATCCAATGACCTAGGCATTACCCTTGTACTCATTCTTTCATTCAGGCAGTATGTATCCACTCATCCAATCACCCAGGCAGTAGCCTTGCACTCATCCATTTACTGAGGCACTACCCATGCACTCGTCCAATCACCCAGGCAGTACCCCTGTACTCATGCAATGATCCAGGTACTACCCATGCACTCATGCTGTCACTCAGGCACTACTGTTTCAATCAACCATTCACTCAGGCACTAACCATGTACTCAACCATTCTCTCAGTCACTACCCATGCACTCATCCAATGACCTAGGCATTACCCTTGTACTCATCCTTTCACTCAGGCAGTACGTATCCACTCATCCACTCACCCAGGCAGTAGCCTTGCACTCATCCATTTACTGAGGCACTGCCCATGCACTCATCCAATCACCCATGCAGTACCTCTGTACTCATACAATTACCCAGGTACTACCCATGCACTCATGCTATCACTCAGGTACTACTGTTTCACTCAACCATTCACTCAGGCACTATTCATGTACTCAACCATTCTCTCTGGCACTAGCCATGCACTCATTCAATGACCTAGGCATTACCCTTGTACTCATCCTTTCACTCAGGCAGTACATATCCATTCATCCAATCACCCAGGCACTAGCCTTGCACGCATCCATTTAATCAGGCATTACCCAAGAACTCATCCAATCACACAGGCAGTACCCCGTACTCATGCAATCTCCCAGGCACTTCCCATGAACTCATGCTATCACTCAGGCACTACTGTTTCACTCAACCATTAACTCAGGCACTAACCATGCACTCATCCAATGACCTAGGCATTACCCTTGTACTCATTCTTTCATTCAGGCAGTACGTATCCACTCATCCAATCACCCAGGCAGTAGCCTTGCACTCATCCATAAACTGAGGCACTAAGCATGCACTCATCCAATCAACCAGGCAGTATCCCTGTACTCATGCAATCACCTAGGCACTACGCATGCACTCATGCTATCACTCAGACACTACTGTTTCACTCAACCATTCACTCAGGCACTACCCATGTACTCATCCATTATCTCAGGCACTGCCCATGCACTCATCCAATGACATAGGCATTACCCTTGTACTCATCCTTTCACTCAGGCAGTACGTATACACTCATCCAACCACCCAGGCAGTAGCCTTGCACTCATCCATTTACTGAGGCACTACCCATGCACTCATCCTATCACCCAGGCAGTAACCCTGTACTCATGCAATCACCTAGGCACTACGCATGCACTCATGCTATCACTCAGGCACTACTGTTTCACTCAACCATTCACTCAGGCACTACCCATGTACTCATCCATTATCTCAGGCACTACCCATGCACTCATCCAATGACCTAGGCATTACCCTTGTTCTCATCCTTTCACTCAGGCAGTACGTGTCCACTCATCCACTCACCCAGGCAGTAGCCTTGCACTCATCATTTACTGAGGCACTACCCATGCAGTCATCCAATCACCCAGGCAGTACCCCTGTACTCATGCAATGACCCAGGTACTACCCATGCACTCATGCTATCACACAGGCACTACTGTTTCATTCAACCATTCACTCAGGCACTACCCATGTACTCAACCATTCTCTCACGCACTACCCATGCACTCATCCAATGACCTAGGCATTACCCTTATAGTCATCCTTTCACTCAGGCAGTACATATCCACTCATCCAATCACCCAGGCACTAGCCTTGCACGCATCCATTTAATCAGAAATTAACCAAGCACTCATCCAATCACACAGGCAGTACCCCTGTACTCATGCAATCTCCCAGGCACTTCCCATGAACTCATGCTATCACTCAGGCACTACTGTTTCACTCAACCATTCACTCAGGTACTATCCATGTACTCATCCATTCTCTCAGGCACTACCCATGCACTCATCCAATGACCTAGGCATTACCCTTGTACTCATCCTTTCACTCAGGCAGTACATATCCACTCATCCACTCACCCAGGCAGTAGCCTTGCACTTATACATTTACTGAGGCACTACCCATGCACTCGTCCAATCACCCAGGCAGTACCCCTGTACTCATGCAATGAACCAGCTACTACCCATGCAGTCATGCTATCACTCAGGCACTACTGTTTCACTCAACCATTCACTCAGGCACTACCCATGTCCTCAACCATACTCTCAGTCACTACCCATGCACTCATCCAATGACCTAGGCATTACCCTTGTACTCATCCTTTCACTCAGGCAGTACATATCCACTCATCCAATCACCCAGGCACTAGCCTTGCACGCATCCATTTAATCAGGCATTACCCAAGAACTCATCCAATCACACAGGCAGTACCCCATACTTATGCAATCTCCCAGGCACTTCCCACAAACTCATGCTATCACTCAGGCACTACTGTTTCACTCAACCATTAACTCAGGCACTACCCATGCACTCATCCAATGACCTAGGCATTACCCTTGTACTCATCCTTCTACTCAGGCACTACGTATCCACTCATCCAATCACCCAGGCACTAGCTTTGCACTCATCAATTTACTGAGGCCCTACCCATGCACTCATCCAATCACCCAGGCAGTACCCCTGTACTCATGCAATCACCTAGGCACTACCCATGAACTCATGCTATCCTTCAGGCACTACTGTTTCACTCAACCATTCACTCAGGCGCTACCCATGCACTCATCCATTCTCTCAGGCACTACTCATGCACTCATCCAGTGACCCAGGCATTACTCTTGTACTCATTCTTTCACTCAGGCAGTATGTATCCACTTATCCAATCACCCAGGCACTACCCTTGCGCTCATCCATTCACTCAGGCACTACCCATGCACTCATCCAGTGACCCAGGCATTACTCTTGTACTCATTCTTTTACTCAGGCAGTATGTATCCACTCATCCAATCACCCAGGCACTACCCTTGCACTCATCCATTCACTCAGGCACTACCCATGCAGTCATCTAAACACCAAGGCACTGCCCTTGCACTCATCCATTCACTCAGGCAGTACCCATGCACTCATCCAATCACCCAGGCAGTACCCATGTACTCATGCAATCACCCAGGCACTACGCATGCACTCATGCTATCACTCAGGCATTACTGTTTAACTCAATGATTCTCTCAGGCACTACCCATGCGCTCATCCAATGACCTAGGCATTACCCTTGTACTCATCCTTTCATTCAGGCAGTACATACCCACTCATCCCATCACCCAGGCAGTAGCTTTGCACTCATCAATTTACTGAGGCACTACCCATGCACTCATCCAATCTCCCAGGCAGTACCCCTGTACTCATGCATTCACCTAGGCACTACCCATGAACTCATGCTATCCCTCAGGCACTACTGTTTCACTCAACCATTCACTCAGGCGCTACCCATGCACTCATCCATTCTCTCAGGCACTACTCATGCACTCATCCAGTGACCCAGGCATTACTCGTGGTCTCATTCTTTCACTCAAGCAATATGTATCCACTTACCCAATCACCCAGGCACTACCCTTGCACTCATCCATTCACCCAGGCACTACCCATGCACTCATCCAATCTCTCAGGCACTAATAATAATAATGGAGCTTGTATAGCGCAAACAGCTACCTCAAACAGAGGTGTCCCGGCGCTCTAACAGTAGGCATTACGCACATAGAGGTCCAGGCAATTGGTCTAAGCCTAGTCAAGCCTAAAGAGCCAAGTCTTAAGCGCTTTTCTGAAACCGGTTTCTGAATCAACTTGGCGGAGGTTCCCAGGCAGGGCGTTCCACATTTTGGCCGTCCTTACTGAGAACGCTCTTCCACCCAGACGGGCTTTCGCAAAGCGAGGGGTACAGAGCAAATTTTCTGAATTTGACCTCAGAGATCGATTTTGCTTATAGCAGCACAGTCTTTGTTTAAGATATCCGGGGCATTTACCCTTTAGAGCCCGGTAGGCCAGAGTCATGGCCTTAAATTCAATCAATCAATCAATCAGGGGTTTGTTAAAGCGCGACTACTCACCCGTAAGGGTCTCAAGGCGCTGGGGGGGGGGTGCAGGTTCCATCCATCAAGGAGGGGGTCTGTCGAAAAGCCAGGTTTTGAGGTTTCTTGCGAAGATGGGGAGCAATATTTTCTGTCTGAGGTGGAGCGGAAGGGCGTTCCATGCTTTGTCCGCGAGGAAGGAGAAGGAGCGGCCTCCCGATCTGGTCTTTCTGGTGCGGGGGACCACGGTGTAGGAGAGCTGGGCTGATCGTAGGGTCCTTTGGGGTGCGTGGAAATTGAGTCGGCTGTTCAGGTATGCTGGTCCGGTGCCGTGGAGGGCCTTGTGTGCGTGGGTGAGCATCTTGAAGGTGATTCTCGCCTCGACAGGGAGCCAGTGGAGTGTGCGCAGGTGCTGGGAGATGTGGCAGTGTTTTGGCAGGTTGAGGACCAGTCTTGCGGCGGCGTTCTGGATGTTCTGTAGCTTGCGCGTGAGGTTTTTGTTTATTCCGGCGTAGAGTGCGTTGCCGTAGTCGAGTCTGCTGGTGACCAGGGCGTGAGTGACGGTCTTTCGGTGTTCGAGGGGGATCCATTTGAAGGTCTTACGAAGGAGGCGGAGGGTGTGGAAGCAGGAAGACGAGACAGAGTTGATCTGGCGGTCCATTTTGAGCTCGGAGTCCAGGATGATTCCCAGGTTGCGTGCGTGGTCCGTGGGGGTTGGCGGGTTTCCGAGGGCGGGGGGCCACCAGGTGTCGCTCCAGGCATCGGGGTTTGGGCCCATGATGAGTACTTCTGTTTTGTTGGTGTTTAGTTGTAGGCAGCTGTTTTTCATCCATTTGGCGACTGCTTCCATGCCTTCTCGAAAGTTGCGTCTGGCGGTGTTGGGCTCGTTGGATAGGGAGAGGATGAGCTGGGTGTCGTCTGCGTATGACACGATGTTGAGTCCGTAGGTTCTGACGATGGGGGCGAGTGGAGCCATGTAGACGTTGAAGAGCGTCGGGCTGAGGGAGGAGCCCTGGGGGACTCCGCAGGTGGTAGGTGTGGGGTCCGAGAGGAAAGGGGGAGTCTGACCCACTGCGTCCTGCCGGAGAGGAAGGAGCGGATCCAGTCGAGGGCCTTGTCCTGGATTCCTGCGTCGTAGAGTCTGCGTATTAGGGTGCGGTGGGAGACTGTGTCGAACGCCGCTGATAGGTCGAGGAGGATGAGGGCTACTGTTTCTCCTTTGTCCAGTAGGGTGCGGATGTCGTCTGTTGCGGCGAGGAGGGCGGTTTCCGTACTGTGGTTTTTTCTGAAGCCGGATTGGGAGGAGTCGAGGATGTTGTGTTCTTCAATGAATGTGGCGAGTTGGCTGTTGATGGCTTTCTCGATGACTTTCGCTGGGAACGGGAGCAGGGAGATGGGTCTGTAGTTTTTGAGGTCGGTGGGGTCCGCTGAGGGTTTCTTTAGGAGGGGTTGACCTCGGCGTGTTTCCAGTCGTCGGGGAACCAGGCGGTCGCCAGGGAGAGGTTGATGGTGTGGCGGAGCATGGGTGCGATGGTGTCGCCGGCTCTGTTGAAGATGTGGTGGGGGCAGGGGTCCGTGGGGGCCCCTGAGTGGATTGACTTCATTGTCTTCAGTGTGTCTTCCGTGGTGAGGGCTGTCCAGTCGTCAATCGCTGGTTTCCGGGTGTCGGGGGTGGTTGGTGAGGGTTCAGTGTGTTGGTTGTCTTCATCGAAGTTGTCGTAGATGCTCTTGATTTTGTGGTGGAAAAAGGTGCTGAGTTTGTCGCAGAGGTCTTGTGAGGGAGGGATGTCGGTAGACTCGCTAGTGGGTTGGGCGAACTCCTTGATGATGCTGAAGAGTTCCTTGCTGTTGTGCGCGTGGGTGGAGATTCTGTCTTCAATCGCTTTTTTCCTCGTTTCTCTGATGAGTTGATGGTGGGCGTTGGTGGCGGCTCTGAAGTTGTCGTGGGCTTCTGTGGATTTGGTGTTCCTCCAGGCCTTTTCGAGGCGGCGGCATGTGCTTCTGGACTCTCGAGTTCGGTGGTAAACCATCTGGCTTTCTTGGCGCGGGTATTGTTGTTTTTCTTGAGGGGGGCTATGGTGTTGGTGCTGTCCGTGATCCATCTATGCAGGGTTCGGGCTGCGGTGTTGGGGTCGTCGTTTTCCGCGATGGTTGGGGTGGAGTTGTTGAGTGAGGAGGTGAGCTGGTCGTCGGTGATTTTGGTCCAGTTTCTTCGTGGAAGCAGGTGCTGGTGTCTGTGGATGGTGGGTGTTCTGAAGGTGAAGTGGACGCAACGATGGTCGGTCCATGGGAGTTCGGTGGTGTGGCTGAAGGTGATGGAGTTTCCTGTAGTGAAGAGGGAGTCGAGGGTGTGTCCTGCTGAGTGCGTGGGCTCGGTCACGATCTGGCGCAGTCCAATGTTGTGGAGTTTGTCCAGGAGGGATGTGGTGTTGGGGTCCAGTTGGTTGTCGAGGTGGAAGTTGAGGTCTCCCAGCAGGGTGTAGTTGGTGGATGCCATGGCCTGCGGGGAGATAATGTCCGTGATGGAGTTGGCGAAGGGTCCGCGGGGTCAGTAAATGAGGGTTCCTCGGAGGGTGGCGGTGGGGCTGGCCAGTATCTTGAAGTGAAGGTGTTCCATCAGTTCTGTGGGCTCGTCAGGGAATGTGCTCAGGCGGAGGCTGGATTTGTGGACGATGGCGATTCCTCCTCCTGGGCGGGTGGGGCGGTCCTTCCTGGAGATCTTGTATCCTTGGGGGATGGCGATGGCGATGTCCGGTCCCGAGGTGGTGTTGGTCCAGGTTTCGGTGAAGAACGCTACGTCCGGGGTGGTGCTGTCGAGGAGGTCCCAGATTTCTGTGGCGTGCTTGTGGAGGGATCGGACGTTGAGGAGGATGCATTGCAGGGTCTTCGGTTCGGTTGTGTTCTTGTGGGCGGGTTGTGCTGGATCCGTGTTCTTGGCGGTGCTGCAGGTGTGCCGGCAGCGGTGACAGCTGAAGGGTCCGTGGGAGTCGGCTGGTGATGCTAGCTTGCAGTTGTTGTTGCGGCCTGGGTTGAGTGCGTGGAGTGCTGCTGGTTCGTAGCGTTGGCGGGGCGGAGGTCCAGGGATCCTGGCGCTGGTCGCGGTCGGGTCGCGGACGGGCGCAGACGGGCTTGCCTTTGACGCGCCTTCGGCGCGCCAGCGGCGCGGCCGCGCAGTTGCCACCATTAAGTAGGGGTCGGGGAGGGCTGGACAGCTGGGAGGCGGGAGCGGGGAGGGGAGCTGGATTGGCCGGTCGCGCTGGGGGGGAGGGGCAGCGGGGGCAGCAGCGGCGGGGAAAGGTAAAGGGAGGAAATAAGGGATAAAGAAAAAAGGGAAAATAGGCAGAAATAAGGCACAAAAGAGCAGAGATGCAGAAAGGTGAAAGATAAAAGAGGGTAGAAAAACGAGTGAAAACTAGTGAAAGGGCAGAGCGAGAGGAAGGGAAAATGAGCAGAAATAAGGCACAAAAGAGCAGAGATGCAGAAAAGTGCAGAAAGGTGAAAGATAAAAGAGGGTAGAAAAACGAGTGAAAACAAGTGAAAGGGCAGAGCGAGAGGAAGGGAAAATGAGCAGAAATAAGGCACAAAAGAGCAGAGATGCAGAAAAGTGCAGAAAGGTGAAAGATAAAAAAGGGTAGAAAAACGAGTGAAAGAGCAGAGTTAGAGGAAGGAGACAGAGGTCCACTGGACCACCAGGGATGAGGCGCAGGAAACCTGCGGGTGGAGGAGGGCCTCGATCACCAACACTCGAGAGTGCAGGGGCAGGGGCAGGCCTCACTTAATGGTGGAGCTGCGAGGGTGGGAGAGCAATTTCACTGACAATGACTCAGTGGTCTTGCTCGCCTGTCCCCGCAGTGGCCGCCATTAAGTAGTGGTCGGGAGGGCTGGACAGCTGGGAGGCGGGAGCGGGGAGGGGAGCTGGATTGGGCCGGTCGCGCTGGGGGGGAGGGGCCGCGGGGGCAGCAGCGGCGGGGAAAGGTAAAGGGAGGAAATAAGGGATAAAGAAAATAGGGAAAATAGGCAGAAATAAGGCACAAAAGAGCAGAGATGCAGAAAGGTGAAAGATAAAAGAGGGTAGAAAAACGAGTGAAAACTAGTGAAAGGGCAGAGCGAGAGGAAGGGAAAATGAGCAGAAATAAGGCACAAAAGAGCAGAGATGCAGAAAAGTGAAAGATAAAAGAGGGTAGAAAAACGAGTGAAAACAAGTGAAAGGGCAGAGCGAGAGGAAGGGAAAATGAGCAGAAATAAGGCACAAAAGAGCAGAGATGCAGAAAAGTGCAGAAAGGTGAAAGATAAAAAAGGGTAGAAAAACGAGTGAAAGAGCAGAGTTAGAGGAAGGAGACAGAGGTCCACTGGACCACCAGGGATGAGGCGCAGGGAAACCTGCGGGTGGAGGAGGGCCTCGATCACCAACACTCGAGAGTGCAGGGGCAGGGGCAGGCCTCACTTAATGGTGGAGCTGCGAGGGTGGGAGAGCAATTTCACTGACAATGAGTCAGTGGTCTTGCTCGCCTGTCCCCGCAGTGGCCGCCATTAAGTAGGGGTCGGGGAGGGCTGGACAGCTGGGAGGCGGGAGCGGGGAGGGGAGCTGGATTGGCCGGTCGCGCTGGGGGGGACGGGCCGCGGGGGCAGCAGCGTGGGGAAAGGTAAAGGGAGGAAATAAGGGATAAAGAAAAAAGGGAAAATAGGCAGAAATAAGGCACAAAAGAGCAGAGATGCAGAAAGGTGAAAGATAAAAGAGGGTAGAAAAACGAGTGAAAACTAGTGAAAGGGCAGAGCGAGAGGAAGGGAAAATGAGCAGAAATAAGGCACAAAAGAGCAGAGATGCAGAAAAGTGAAAGATAAAAGAGGGTAGAAAAACGAGTGAAAACAAGTGAAAGGGCAGAGCGAGAGGAAGGGAAAATGAGCAGAAATAAGGCACAAAAGAGCAGAGATGCAGAAAAGTGCAGAAAGGTGAAAGATAAAAAAGGGTAGAAAAAAGAGTGAAAGAGCAGAGTTAGAGGAAGGAGACAGAGGTCCACTGGACCACCAGGGATGAGGCGCAGGGAAACCTGCGGGTGGAGGAGGGCCTCGATCACCAACACTCGAGAGTGCAGGGGCAGGGGCAGGCCTCACTTAATGGTGGAGCTGCGAGGGTGGGAGAGCAATTTCACTGATAATGAGTCAGTGGTCTTGCTCGCCTGTCCCCGCAGTGGCCGCCATTAAGTAGGGGTCGGGGAGGGCTGGACAGCTGGGAGGCGGGAGCGGGGAGGGGAGCTGGATTGGCCGGTCGCGCTGGGGGGGGGGCCGCGGGGGCAGCAGCGGCGGGGAAAGGTAAAGGGAGGAAATAAGGGATAAAGAAAAAAGGGAAAATAGGCAGAAATAAGGCACAAAAGAGCAGGGATGCAGAAAGGTGAAAGATAAAAGAGGGTAGAAAAACGAGTGAAAACTAGTGAAAGGGCAGAGCGAGAGGAAGGGAAAATGAGCAGAAATAATGCACAAAAGAGCAGAGATGCAGAAAAGTGCAGAAAGGTGAAAGATAAAAGAGGGTAGAAAAACGAGTGAAAACAAGTGAAAGGGCAGAGCGAGAGGAAGGGAAAATGAGCAGAAATAAGGCACAAAAGAGCAGAGATGCAGAAAAGTGCAGAAAGGTGAAAGATAAAAAGGGTAGAAAAACGAGTGAAAGAGCAGAGTTAGAGGAAGGAGACAGAGGTCCACTGGACCACCAGGGATGAGGCGCAGGGAAACCTGCGGGTGGAGGAGGGCCTCGATCACCAACACTCGAGAGTGCAGGGGCAGGGGCAGGCCTCACTTAATGGTGGAGCTGCGAGGGTGGGAGAGCAATTTCACTGACAATGAGTCAGTGGTCTTGCTCGCCTGTCCCCGCAGTGGCCGCCATTAAGTCGGGGTCGGGGAGGTCTGGACAGCTGGGAGGCGGGAGCGGGGAGGGGAGCTGGATTGGCCGGTCGCGCTGGGGGGGAGGGGCCGCGGGGGCAGCAGCGGCGGGGAAAGGTAAAGGGAGGAAATAAGGGATAAAGAAAAAAGGGAAAATAGGCAGAAATAAGGCACAAAAGAGCAGAGATGCAGAAAGGTGAAAGATAAAAGAGGGTAGAAAAAGGAGTGAAAACTAGTGAAAGGGCAGAGCGAGAGGAAGGGAAAATGAGCAAAATAAGGCACAAAAGAGCAGAGATGCAGAAAAGTGAAAGATAAAAGAGGGTAGAAAAACGAGTGAAAACAAGTGAAAGGGCAGAGCGAGAGGAAGGGAAAATGAGCAGAAATAAGGCACAAAAGAGCAGAGATGCAGAAAAGTGCAGAAAGGTGAAAGATAAAAATGGGTAGAAAAACGAGTGAAAGAGCAGAGTTAGAGGAAGGAGACAGAGGTCCACTGGACCACCAGGGATGAGGCGCAGGGAAACCTGCGGGTGGAGGAGGGCCTCGATCACCAACACTCGAGAGTGCAGGGGCAGGGGCAGGCCTCACTTAATGGTGGAGCTGCGAGGGTGGGAGAGCAATTTCACTGACAATGAGTCAGTGGTCTTGCTCCACTAAATTCAATTCTTTTGGCTACTGGAAGCCAATGAAGCTCGTATAAGTGCGGAGAGGCGTGATGCCGAAAAGGTATGCGTCTGATCAGTCTCGCAGCCGCGTTCTGAACCATCTGGAGACGTCTAATTGAATATTTAGGGAGGCCGAGGTATAAGCCATTTGCGTAATCTAGCCTAGATGTCACTGTGGCGTGGACTACGGATTTGCAGCAATCTTCTGGCAGGAGATGTAAAAATTTCCGGAGGTTTCTCAATTTACTGAAGCAGGTAGCCGAGACCTGTTGAATTTGAGCCGAAAAGGAAAGATCAGCCTCCCATCTCACGCCTAAATTTTTAATATTAGTGGCGGGGGTGGGCCCATTTCTGACGGCCACCATAGATCTGGAGCAGGCGCTGGGCCCTTTCCGAACAACAGCACCTCTGTTTTTCCCGCATTAAGTTTTAACTTGTTTTTATTCATCCATAATGCTATGTCTCTCAGACAACCTTTAAAATTCTTGAAAGCATCTTCCGTCCGCTCTTGAAAAGGGAAAACCAACTACGTATCGTCAGCGTAGGAGATCGCCTTCACCCCCCAGTTGGCAATCAGAGAGAAAAGCGAAGCTAGGTGCAAATTAAAGAGCAGAGGGCTCAGCGCTGAGCCCTGAGGAACACCACACCAG
Source organism: Calotriton arnoldi (assembly GCA_963921515.1). Taxonomy (NCBI): domain Eukaryota; kingdom Metazoa; phylum Chordata; class Amphibia; order Caudata; family Salamandridae; genus Calotriton; species Calotriton arnoldi. Next base: position 43,803 of record CAWUFW010024272.1, on the reverse strand, counting down.
AGGTGTTGAGGTTTTGATTCAAATGGTTGTAGGGCGACTCTCTGAATGCGACCGCTCAGATATGATTTCAGCCAGGCCAGCACCTTCCCCCTGAAGCCCATGTCTTGTAGTCTCTGAACCAGCATAGCATGATCGACTGTGTTGAATGCCGCAGACAGATCCAGGAGCACCAGCAACGCTGAAGCCCCTGAATCAAGCGACCATCTCACTGACTCAGCCACTTCGAGGAGAGCGGTCTCCGTGTTGAAACCCGCCCGGAAACCAGATTGTGTGTCATGTAGAGAGCCGTGGTCATTCGATGAGTGCACTACCCATGCACTCATCGAATGACCTAGGCATTACCCTTGTACTCATCCTTTAACTCAGGCAGTACGTATCCACTCACCCAGGCAGTAGCCTTGCACTCATCCATTTACTGAGGCACTACCCATGCACTCATCCAATCACGCAGGCAGTACCCCTGTACTCATGCAATGACCCAGGTACTACTCATGCTATCACTCAGGCACTACTGTTTCATTCAACCATTCACTCAGGCACTACCCATATACTCAACCATTCTCTCACGCACTACCCATGCACTCATCCAATGACCTAGGCATTACCCTTGTACTCATCCTTTCACTCAGGCAGTTTATACCCAATCATCCAATCACCCAGGCACTAGCCTTGCACGCATCCATTTAATCAGGCATTACCCAAGCACTCATCCAATCACACAGGCAGTACCCAATACTCATGCAATATCCCAGGCACTTCCCATGAACTCATGCTATCCCTCAGGCACTAATGTTTCACTCAACCTATCACTCAGGTATTACCCAAGCACTCATCCAATCACACAGGCAGTACTCCGTAGTCATGCAATCTCCCAGGCACTTCCCATAAACTCATGCTATCACTCAGGCACTACTGTTTCACTCAACCATTCACTCAGGCATTACCCACGCACTCATCAATTCCCTCAGGCATTACCAATGCACTCATCCAGTGACACAGGCATTACTCTTGTACTCATTCTTTCACTCAGGCAGTATGAATCCACTCATCCAATCACCCAGGCACTACCCTTGCACTCATCCATTCACTCAGGCACTACCCATGCACTCATCCAATCACTCAAGCAGTACCCCTGAACTCATGCAATCACCAAGGCACTACACCAGAACTCATTCTATCACCCAGGCACTACGCATGCACTCAAGCTATCACTCAGGCACTACTGTTTCACTCAACCTTTCACTCAGGCACTAACCATGTTCTCATCCATTCTCTCAGGCACTACCCATGCACTCATCCAATGACCTAGGCATTACCCGTGTACTCATTCTTTCACTCAGGCAGTACATATCCACTCATCCACTCACCCAGGCAGTAGCCTTAGACTCATCCATTTACTGAGGCACTACCCATGCACTCGTCCAATTACCCAGGCAGTACCCCTGTACTCATGCAATGACCCAGGAACTACCCATGCACTAATGCTATCACTCAGGCACTACTGTTTCACTCAATCATTCACTCAGACACTACCCATGTACTCAACCATTCTCTCAGTCACTACCCATGCACTCATCTAATGACCTAGGCATTACCCTTGTACTCATCCTTTCACTCAGGCAGTACATAACCACTCATCCAATCACCCAGGCACTAGCCTTGCACGCATCCATTTAATCAGGCATTACCCAAGCACTCATCCAATCACACAGGCAGTACCCCGTACTCATGCAATCTCACAGGCACTTCCCATTAACTCATGCTATCACTCAGGCACTACTGTTTCACTCAACCATTCACTCAGGCACTACCCATGCACTCATCCATTCCCTCAGGCACTACCCATGCACTCATCCAGTGACCCAGGCATTACTCTTGCACTCAATCTTTAACTCAGTCAGTATGTATCCACTCATCCAATCACCCAGGCACTATCCTTGCACTCATCCATTCACTCAGGCACTACCCATGCAGTCATCCAATCACCAAGGCACTACCCTTGCACTCATCCATTCACTCAGGCAGTACCCATGCACTCATCCAATCACCCAGGCAGTACCCCTGTACTCATGCAATGACCCGGGCACTACGCATGCACTCATGCTATCACTCAAGCACTACTGTTTCTCTCAACGATTCACTCAGGCACTACCCATGTACTCATCCATTCTCTCACGCACTACCCATGCATTCCTCCAATGACCTAGACATTACCCTTGTACTCATCCTTTCACTCAGGCAGTACGTATCCACTCATACAATCACCCAGGCAGTAGCTTTGCACTCATCAATTTACTAAGGCACTACCCGTGCACTCATCCAATCACCCAGGCAGTACCCCTGTACTCATGCAATCACCGAGGCACTACACATGAACTCATGCTATCACTCAGGCACTACTGTTTCACTCTACCAATCACTCAGGCACTGCCCATGCACTCATCTATTCTCTCAGGCACTGATTGACGTCAAGCCAACCCATTATATGCTGAAAGTTGTTTAGAGGGCCAGATACCCCCAATCAATAATAACATTAAAGTAATTCATCCAGTAGAGGGAGCAATTATAAACAGTCTCCGTTCTAAGAACATCCTAGTAAAAGACATGACTGAAGGGAATATCTATAATCTACACCCATCCGTAGGAACAAGTTTCCAGTACCAAACAGATAAACAGAGAGTAAAAAATACTGATATAGTAGGAGAGCCAGTTATTCCACAAAATGTAGCACATAGTCGGACGTTATCGTCCAATTTACATAGTTCCTCATACATTGATAATCAGACACAGGAATCAGCTAATCCAAATAGTATTACGGTACTTTTCTGGAATGTTGCAGGACTTCAGTCTAAACTACATAATCAGCTATGGCTAAATTTTGTGAGTAAATTTGACATACTTTGCCTGCAGGAAACATGGTCGTTGGAAGAAAATCATATTGAAGGCTATAAAACTTTTAACACTACTGCTCGACCATCGGCAAGTGGGAGGCCAAAGGGTGGCCTGTGTATGTATGTGTCGAATTTATTAAAGATAACTAAACTATGGTTGACTCTCTCAGAACCAAATTATCAAGTATTGGTCATAAACATAGATAAGCGAGATACAGTTATTCTTGTAAATTTTTATAACAATGTACAAAGGGAACATGTATTTCAAATGTTAAAACAGCTTAGAAATGCAATGCAGAGTACTCTGAATGATCATAGGGAAATTGGTCTATTAGTCTGGGGAGGTGATTTTAATACTGCTTTGTGTCCGCATAATGATGTCGCGCTATGTGGCATAGTAGATGAAAGGGAATGTAATCTCCCACATTTTTCACACAATTTACAGGGTGATGCCCTAAATGAGATTTTATTCTTTTTAGACATGAGTTTTGTAAATATGTTGACTTCGCCTCCTATCCAGTTTACACAGACTTTTCATGGAAGGGGGCGAATACAATTATAGATTTTATAATAACAACAAATAGATCAGCCTCCAGGGTTTTGAGTTTTAAAACCCATAAAAACGTCTTAAGTGACCACTTCCCACAAAGCATGAGTTTATCATTGGCATCAAAAACACGGATAGTACACCCCGAAAGGACTCAACGACTACAGGGTTTAGAAATAAACAAAATAAATGGATATTCCTTAAAGTGGGCCCAGGTAGAACCATCTGTAATTATGAAAGAAGTGGTGGAAAATAGTAGGGAAAATATTATGAAATGTCTCGACGAGACTGCGCCACACGAAGATATATTGGGATCCTATATTTGTATAACGGATAATATTAGGAACATGTTGAAAAGAGAAATGAGAAATAGGAAGGAGAAGAAGGTTGGATGGTTTGACAATAATTGCACGAGAGCATATGCCACCTTGAAGAACGCTCTACACAAAAAGAAACGGGATAGAGAAGAAATAGCCAAATCCAGGCGAGCATATAACCTAGCTTTAAAAACTAGAAAGAGGGAAATAAAAGCGAACGCTTGGGCTGATTTGCACAAGGCTGCCATAGAGGGTAATAATATTGCATTTTGGCGCGTGGTCAAATCTCCTTTTTGAGATTTGAGTTAATGCCAAGAATAGAAATTGCAATTGATGAAGGGCAATGGGTTGAGCATTTTTCTAAAATGTATGCCAAGAAACAGGAGTCTAGTATTCAAACCGCCGGTTGCTGTGTCTTTACCCGCATAAACGATCCATTCCCAATTAATATAGACTTCACTTTAGAAGAAGTAGAACTAGCTGTGAAAGCTAGTAAGGGCGGAAAGGCACCAGGACCAGATGGGGTACCCGTAGATATATTTAAACAAAATACGGAGCTATGGGGCCCCTTAATAAAACAAGTCCTTGCAGCAGCATGCAAGGTAGGACTCATAGGATCTTGGTCTGAGTCATTAATGGTCCCAATTTTTAAGAAAGGTGACAGACAAAATCCCTCATGTTATCGCCGAATCTCCTTATTAGATTCAGTGGGAAAGGTCTTAGGCCGTATTATTTTAAACCGTCTCCAAGAATGGGCTGAAGAAAATAACGTATTAACGGATCTACAATTCGGATTCAGGGAAGGATTAGGAACATTAGAACAGGGCCTTAATTTAACAATCCTGACCGAGAAATATGTTAAAGTAAAAAAAGGAAAAATGTACTTAGCCTTCGTAGATCTTTCTACTGCGTTCGATTCCGTATGTCATAATAAATTGTGGAAGATTCTCGAAGTAATGGGAGTCGAACTAGCCTTAATTCAAGTTGTGAGAGAATTATATTCTGGGGCTAGTTCTAGAGTACAGTATGGACCAAATGGGGAATACACAGCTACATTTGCAGTAGACAGGGGGTAAGACAGGGCTGTGTCCTGGCACCCTTCTTGTTCACCATGTATACTAACGGCCTTGAGCAGGTGATGCTTGAGGGGTGCCAGGATCTACCACAGGTGAAAGGTCGACCCATTCCTATCTTACTCTATGCCGATGATGCGGTGATAATGGCCCGAACACCACTTGAGCTACAGCGGGCTATAAATAAATATAATGCTTATATGGAAAGCCTTGACCTAAAGATCAACGTTACTAAAACTTTTACAATGAGCTGTGGGAAAACTACCAAGAAAGAAAGACCCATTTTTATTGGAAATAATAATCTAGAAACAACAAAAACATATCCTTATTTAGGTATTCTTGTGGATAATAAGGGTACATGGCTGCAGGCTATAAGGGCAAAAAAATTGACATTTATGAAAACTACAACAGCACTTGTAAATTTTGCTCAGAAATTAGGAAAACGGCCACCTTTGGAATTGGTTAAAATCTACCAATCCAAGTGCGTCAGTGCCGTACTGTACGGGGCGGGGATCTGGGGATACTGTAACATAGTAGACATACAGAAAGTGGAAAATGCTTTTATCCGTTATATATTGGCTGTCCCTCGCTCGACTTCAACCTTTGTATGTCACAAGGAGTTGGGGCTAGAATACATCACGGACAAAATAAGGGTCCTGCCAGTTTTATTATGGCATCGAATCTGGACCTCAACAAAAACTACATTTAATCAAAGGGTCTTAAAAGATTCTCTTAAATTGGACCAAGCCTTAACTATTAAATGGTTGAAGTACATTAAAGATTTTATGGGGGACTTAGGACAGCTAGAATTTTTTGAAGATCCCTTAAAGATGACTAATATTTCTAGGAAAGATTTTAAAAACGATGTATGTCACACTTGGAAGAACTTAGATATGAAAGCGAAGCCCACAAACCGACAGTTCTCCAAAACCAGATGATCCTCGTTTCCACTGAAATGCAACCTTATTTGACCTACTATGGAACTGGGTATGACAGATTCGTGCTCGCACGTTTTAGATTAGATTCCTTTCATCGTTTAGTAGCGTTTCCCATAATAAACGATTGGACAAAAATTTAGAAGCTTGCCCATGTGATGGTGAAGCATCCCAAACAACAATTCATATTGTTTTATTTTGTAAATATTACAGGGAATGCAGAAAAAGGTGGATTTACCCTATTTTAAAAATCTGGGGTCTGAGGCAATGTCGCCCTGCCTATCTTGCATTGCAATTATTGGATAGTGAATGTTTTACTAGAAATATTGCAATATTTTTAAAAGCGGTAATCAAGTGTAGGAAACAATTGTAATATTTTTATCCATTGGTTTTATCTGTATAAATTGTTTTAATGAACTCAGCCTGATTTGGTCAGTCGTTTCATACTTGAAAAATCGAACAAAGAAGTACTATTATTATCTGGTGGTTCGTACTTTTTTAACAATGATTTTAAAATTGAATGTTTAAAATGTATAATGCTGTAATTTTGTATTTGTGTACTGTGCTTTTATGATTCTTCTTATCCAAAAATGAAAATCGAATAAAGCGAATTTGAATTGAATACTCTTGTACTCATTCTTTCATTCAGGCAGTATGTATCCACTCATCCAATCACCCAGGCAGTAGACTTGCACTCATCCATTTACTGAGGCACTACCCATGCATTCATCCAATTACCCAGGCAGTATCCATGTACTCATGCAATCACTCAGGCACTATGCATGCACTCATGCTATCACTCAGGCACTACTGTTTCACTCAACCTTTCACTCAGGCACTAACCAAGTACTCATCCATTCTCTCAGGCACTACCCATGCACTCATCCAATGACCTAGGCATTAACCTTGTACTCATCCTTTCACTCAGGCAGTACGTATCCACTCATCCACTCACCCAGGCAGTAGCCTTGCACTTATACATTTACTGAGGCACTACCCATGCACTCGTCCAATCACCCAGGCAGTACCCCTGTACTCATGCAATGAACCAGCTACTACCCATGCAGTCATGCTATCACTCAGGCACTACTGTTTCACTCAACCATTCACTCAGGCACTACCCATGTCCTCAACCATACTCTCAGTCACTACCCATGCACTCATCCAATGACCTAGGCATTACCCTTGTACTCATCCTTTCACTCAGGCAGTATATAGCCACTTATCCAATCACCCAGGCACTAGCCTTGCACGCATCCATTTAATCAGGCATTACCCAAGCACTCATCCAATCGCAAAGGCAGGGCCCCGTACTCATGCAATCTCACAGGCACTTCCCATGAACTCATGCTATCACTCAGGCACTACTGTTTCACTCAACCATTCACTCAGGCACTACTCATGCACTCATCCATTCCCTCAGGCACTACCCATGCACTCATCCAGTGACACATGCATAGCTCTTGTACTCATTCTTTCACTCAGGCAGTATGTATCCACTCATCCAATCACCCAGGTAGTACCCCTGCACTCATCCATTCACTCAGGCACTACCCATACAGTCATCCAATCACCAAGGCACTACCCTTGCACTCATCCAATCACTCAGGCAGTACACATGCACTCATCCAATCACCCAGGCAGTACCCCTGTACTCATGGAATCACCCAGGCAGTACGCATGCACTCATGCTATCACTCAAGCACTACTGTTTCTCTCAACGATTCATTCAGGCACTACCCATGTACTCATCCATTCTCTCAGGTACTACCCATGCACTCATCCAATGAACAAGGCATTACCCTTGTACTCATCCTTTCACTCAGGCAGTACGTATCCACTCATCCAATCACCCAGGCAGTAGCTTCGCACTCATCAATTTACTGAGGCACTACCCATGCACTCATCCAATCACCCAGGCAGTACCCCTGTACTCATGCAATCACCGAGGCACTACACATGAACTCATGCTATCACTCAGTCACTACTGTTTTACTCAACCAATCACTCAGGCACTGCCCATGCACTCATCCATTCTCTCAGGCACTACTCAAGCACTCATCCATTGACCCAGGCATTAATCTTGTACTCATTCTTTTACTCAGGCAGTATGTATCCACTCATCCAATCACCCAGGCAGTACCCCTGTACTCATGCAATGACCCACGTACTACCCATGCACTCATGCTATCACTCAGGCACTACTGTTTCATTCAACCATTCACTCAGGCACTACCCATGTACTCAACCATTCTCTCATGCACTACCCATGCACTCATCCAATGACCTAGGCATTACCCTTGTACTCATCCTTTCACTCAGGCAGTTTATATCCAATCATCCAATCACCCAGGCACTAGCCTTGCACGCATCCATTTAATCAGGCATTACCCAAGCACTCATCCAATCACACAGGCAGTACCCCATACTCATGCAATCTCCCAGGCACTTCCCATGAACTCATGCTATCACTCAGGCACTACTTTTTCACTCAACCTATCACTCAGGCATTACCCAAGCACTCATCCAATCACACAGGCAGTACTCCTTAGTCATGCAATCTCCCAGGCACTTCCCATAAACTCATGCTATCACTCAGGCACTACTGTTTCACTCAACCACTCACTCAGGCACTACCCATGCACTCATCCATTCTCTCAGGCACTACCCATGCACTCAGCCAGTGACCCAGGCAATAATCTTGTACTCATTCTTTCACTCAGGCAGTATGTATCTACTCATCCAATCACCCAGGCACTACCCTTGCACTCATCCATTCTCTCAGGCACTACCCATGCAGTCATCCAAACACCCTGGCAGTACCCCTGTACTCATTCAATCACCCAGGCACTACCCATGTATTCATGCTATCACGCAGGCACTACTGTTTCACTCAACCATTTACTCAGGCACTATCCATGCACTCATCCATTTTCTCAGGCACTACCCATGCACTCATCCAGTGACCCAGGCAATAATCTTGTACTCATTCTTTCACTCAGGCAGTATGTATCTACTCATCCAATCACCCAGGCACTACCCTTGCACTCATCCATTCACTCAGGCACTACCCATGCACTCATCCAATCACCCAGGCAGTACTCCTGTACTCATGCAATCATCCAGGCACTATGCATGCACTCATGCTATCTATCAGGCACTACTGTTTCACTCAAAGATTCACTTGGGCACTACCCATGTACTCATCCATTCTCTCAGGCACTACCCATGCACCCTTCCAATGACCTAGGCATTACCCTTATACTCATCCTTTTACGGAGGCAGTACGTATCCACTCATCCAATCACCCAGGCACTAGCCTTGCACACATCCATTTAATCAGGCATTACCCAAGCACTCATCCAATCACACAGGCAGTACCCCGTACTCATGCAATCTCACAGGCACTTCCCATGAACTCATGCTATCACTCAGTCACTACTGCTTCACTCAACCATTCACTCAGGCACTACCCATGCACTCATCCATTCTCTCAGGCACTACCCATGCACTCATCCAGTGACCCAGGCATTACTCTTGTACTCATTCTTTCACTCAGGCAGTATGTATCCACTCATCCAATCACCCAGGCACTACCCTTGCACTCATCCATTCACTCAGGCACTACCCATGCAGTCATCCAATCACCAAGGCACCACCCTTGCACTTATCCATTCACTCATGCAGTACCCATGCACTCATCCAATCACCCAGGCAGTACCCCTGTACTCATGCAATCACCCAGGCACTACGCAGGCACTCATGCTATCACTCAAGCACTACTGTTTCTCTCAACGATACACTCAGGCACTACCCATGTACTCATCCATTCTCTCAGGCACTACCCATGCACTCATCCATAGACCTTGGCATTACCCTTGTACTCATCCTTTCACTCAGGCAGTATGCATCCACTTATACAATCACCCAGGGAGTAGCTTTGCACTCATCAACTTACTGAGGCACTACCCATGCACTCATCCAATCAACCAGGTAGTACCCCTGTACTCATGCAATCACCCAGGCACTACACATGAACTCATGCTATCTGTCAGGCACTACTGTTTCACTCAACCAATCACTCAGGCACTACCCCTGCACTCATCCATTCTCTCAGGCACCACACAAGCACTCATCCAGTGAACCAGGCATTAATCTTGTACTCATTCTTTCACTCAGGCAGTATTTATCCACTCATCCAATCACCCAGGCACTACCCTTGCACTCATCCATTCACTAAGGCACTAGCCATGCACTCATACAATCACCCAGGCTGTACCCCTGTACTCATGCAATCACCGAGGCACTACACATGAACTCATGCTATACCTCAGGCACTACTGTTTCACTCAACCTTTCACTCAGGCACTAACCATGTTCTCATCCATTCACTCAGGCACTACCCATGCACTCATCCATACTCTCAGGTACTACTCATGCACTCATCCAGTGACCCAGGCATTACTCTTGTACTCATTCTTTCACTCAGGCAATATGTATCCACTTATCCAATCACCCAGGCAATATGTATCCACTTATCCAATCACCCAGGCACTACCCTTGCACTCATCCATTCACTTAGGCACTATCCATGCACTCATCCAATCTCTCAGGCACTACCCATGCACTCATCCAATGACCTAGGCATTACTCTTGTACACATTATTTCATTCAGGCAGTATGTATCCACTCATCCAATCACCCAGGCAGTAGCCTGGCACTCATCCATTTACTGAGGCACTACCCATGCATTCATCCAAATACCCAGGCAGTATCCATGTACTCATGCAATCACCCAGGCACTACGCATGCACTCACGCTATCACTCAGGCACTACTGTTTCACTCAACCTTTCACTCAGCACTAACCATGTACTCATCCATTCTCTCAGGCACTACCCATGCACTCATCCAATGACCTAGGCATTACCCTTGTACTCATTCTTTCACTCAGGCAGTACGTATCCACTCATCCACTTACCCAGGCAGTAGCCTTGCACTCATCCATTTACTGAGGCACTACCCATGCACTCGTCCAATCACCCAGGCAGTACCCCTGTACTCATGCAATGAACCAGGTACTACCCATGCACTCATGCTATCACTCAGGCACTACTGTTTCACTCAACCATTTACTCAGGCACTACCCATGTACCCAACCATTCTCTCAGTCACTACCCATGCACTCATCCAATGACCTAGGCATTACCCTTGTACTCATCCTTTCACTGAGACAGTATATAGCCACTCATCCAATCACCCAGGCACTAGCCTTGCATGCATCCATTTAATCAGGCATTACCCAAGCACTCATCCACTCACACAGGCAGTACCCCTTACTCCTGCAATCTCACTGGCACCTCCCCCGAACTCATGCTTTCACTCAGGCACTACTGTTTCACTCAACCATTAACTCAGGCACTACCCATGCACTCATCCATTCCCTCAGGCACTACCCATGCACTCATCCAGTGAGCCAGGCATTACTCTTGTACTCATTCTTTCACTCAGGCAGTATGTATCCACTCATCCAATTACCCAGGCACTACCCTTGCACTCATCCATTCACTCAGGCACTACCCATGCAGTCATCCAATCACCCATCAGTACCCCTGTACTCATGCAATCACCTAGGCACTACCCATGAGCTCATGCTATCCCTCAGGCACTACTGTTTTACTCAAAGATTCACTTGGGCACTACCCATGTACTCATCCATTCTCTCAGGCACTACCCATGCACCCTTCCAATGACCTAGGCATTACCCTTATACTCATCCTTTTACGGAGGCAGTACGTATCCACTCATCCAATCACCCAGGCACTAGCCTTGCACACATCCATTTAATCAGGCATTACCCAAGCACTCATCCAATCACACAGGCAGTACCCCGTACTCAGGCAATCTCACAGGCACTTCCCATGAACTCATGCTATCACTCAGTCACTACTGCTTCACTCAACAATTCACTCAGGCACTACCCATGCACTCATCCATTCTCTCAGGCACTACCCATGCACTCATCCAGTGACCCAGGCATTACTCTTGTACTCATTCTTTCACTCAGGCAGTATGTATCCACTCATCCAATCACCCAGGCACTATCCTTGCACTCATCCATTCACTCAGGCACTACCCATGCAGTCATCCAATCACCAAGGCACTACCCTTGCACTCATCCATTCACTCAGGCAGTACCCATGCACTCATCCAATCACCCAGGCAGTACCCCTGTACTCATGCAATCATCCAGGCACTACGCATGCACTCATGCTATCACTCAAGCACTACTGTTTCTCTCAACGATACACTCAGGCACTACCCATGTACTCATCCATTCTCTCAGGCACTACCCATGCACTCATCCATAGACCTTGGCATTACCCTTGTACTCATCCTTTCACTCAGGCAGTATGCATCCACTCATACAATCACCCAGGCAGTAGCTTTGCACTCATCAACTTACTGAGGCACTACCCATGCACTCATCCAATCAACCAGGTAGTACCCCTGTACTCATGCAATCACCCAGGCACTACACATGAACTCATGCTATCTGTCAGGCACTACTGTTTCACTCAACCAATCACTCAGGCACTACCCATGCACTCATCCATTCTCTCAGGCACTACACAAGCACTCATCCAGTGACCCAGGCATTAATCTTGTACTCATTCTTTCACTCAGGCAGTATGTATCCACTCATCCAATCACCCAGGCACTACCCTTGCACTCATCCATTCACTGAGGCACTAGCCATGCACTCATACAATCACCCAGGCAGTACCCCTGTACTCATGAAATCACCGAGGCACTACACATGAACTCATGCTATACCTCAGGCACTACTGTTTCACTTAACCTTTCAGTCATGCACTAACCATGTTCTCATCCATTCACTCAGGCACTACCCATGCACTCATCCATACTCTCAGGTACTACTCATGCACTCATCCAGTGACCCAGGCATTACTCTTGTACTCATTCTTTCACTCAGGCAATATGTATCCACTTATCCAATCACCCAGGCAATATGTATCCACTTATCCAATCACCCAGGCACTACCCTTGCACTCATCCATTCACTCAGGCACTATCCATGCACTCATCCAATCTCTCAGGCACTACCCATGCACTCATCCAATGACCTAGGCATTACTCTTGTACACATTCTTTCATTCAGGCAGTATGTATCCACTCATCCAATCACCCAGGCAGTAGCCTGGCACTCATCCATTTACTGAGGCACTACCCATGCATTCATCCAAATACCCAGGCAGTATCCATGCACTCATGCAATCACCCAGGCACTACGCATGCACTCACGCTATCACTCAGGCACTACTGTTTCACTCAACCTTTCACTCAGCACTAACCATGTACTCATCCATTCTCTGAGGCACTACCCATGCACTCATCCAATGACCTAGGCATTACCCTTGTACTCATCCTTTCACTCAGGCAGTACGTATCCACTCATCCACTTACCCAGGCAGTAGCCTTGCACTCATCCATTTACTGAGGCACTACCCATGCACTCGTCCAATCACCCAGGCAGTACCCCTGTACTCATGCAATGAACCAGGTACTACCCATGCACTCATGCTATCACTCAGGCAATACTGTTTCACTCAACCATTTACTCAGGCACTACCCATGTACCCAACCATTCTCTCAGTCACTACCCATGCACTCATCCAATGACCTAGGCATTACCCTTGTACTCATCCTTTCACTGAGACAGTATATAGCCACTCATCCAATCACCCAGGCACTAGCCTTGCACGCATCCATTTAATCAGGCATTACCCAAGCACTCATCCACTCACACAGGCAGTACCCCTTACTCATGCAATCTCACTGGCACCTCCCCCGAATTCATGCTTTCACTCAGGCACTACTGTTTCACTCAACCATTAACTCAGGCACTACCCATGCACTCATCCATTCCCTCAGGCACTACCCATGCACTCATCCAGTGAGCCAGGCATTACTCTTGTACTCATTCTTTCACTCAGGCAGTATGTATCCACTCATCCAATTACCCAGGCACTACCCTTGCACTCATCCATTCACTCAGGCACTACCCATGCAGTCATCCAATCACCCATCAGTACCCCTGTACTCATGCAATCACCTAGGCACTACCCATGAGCTCATGCTATCCCTCAGGCACTACTGTTTTACTCAACCATTCACTCAGGCGCTACCCATGCACTCATCCATTCTCTCAGGCACTAATCATGCACTCATCCAGTGACCCAGGCATTACTCTTGCACTCATCCATTCACTCAGGCACTATCCATGCACTCATCCAATGACCTAGGCATTACCCTTGTACTCATCCTTTCACTCAGGCAGTACGTATCCACTTATCCACTCACCCAGGCACTAGCCTTGCACGCATCCATTTAATTAGGCATTACCCAAGCACTCATCCAATCACACAGGCAGTACCCCGTACTCATGCAATCTCACAGGCACTTCCCATGAACTCATGCTTTCACTCAGGCACTACTGTTTCACTCAGCCATTCACTCAGGCACTACCCATGCACTCATCCATTCCCTCAGGCACTACCCATGCACTCATCCAGTGACCCAGGCATTACTCCTGTACTCATTCTTTCACTCAGGCAGTATGTATCTACTCATCCAATCACCCAGGCACTACCCTTTCACTCATCCAATCACCCAGTCAGTAGCCTTGCACTCATCAATTTACTGAGGCACTACGCATGCATTCATCTAATCACCCAGGCAGTATCCATGTACTCATGCAATCACCCAGGCACTATGCATGCACTCATGCTATCACTCAGGCACTACTGTTTAACTCAACCTTTCACTCAGGCACTAACCATGTCCTCATCCATTCTCTCATGCACTACCCATGCACTCATCCAATGACCTAGGCATTACCCTTGTACTCATCCTTTCACTCAGGCAGTACGTATTCACTCATCCACTCACCCAGGCAGTAGCCTTGCACTCATCCATTTACTGAGGCACTACCCATGCACTCGTCCAATCACCCAGGCAGTAACCCTGTACTCATGCAATCACCCAGATACTACCCATGCACTCATGCTGTCACTCAGGCACTACTGTTTCAATCAACCATTTACTCAGGCACTACCCATGTACTCAACCATTCTCTTAGTCACTACCCATGCACTCATCCAATGACCTAGGTATTACCCTTGTACTCATCCTTTCACTCAGGCAGTACATAGCCACTCATCCAATCACCCAGGCAGTACCCCGTACTCATGCAATCTCACAGGCACTTCCCATGAACTCATGCTATCACTCAGGCACTACTGTTTCACTCAATCATTCACTTAGGTACTACCCATGCACTCATCCATTCCCTCAGGCACTACCCATGCACTCATCCAGTGACCCAGGCATTAATCTTGTACTCATTCTTTCATTCAGGCAGTATGTATCCACTCATCCAATCACCCAGGCACAACCCCAGAACTCATCCATTCACTCAGGCACTACCCATGCAGTCATCCAATCACCAAGGCACTACCCTTGCACTCATCCATTCACTCAGGCAGTACCCATACACTCATCCAATCGCCCAGGCAGTACCCCTGTACTCATGCAATCACCCAGGCAGTACGCATGCACTCATGCTATCACTCAAGCACTACTGTTTCTCTCAACGATTCACTCAGGCACTACCCATGCACTCATCCATTCTCTCAGGCACTACCCATGCACTCATCCAATGACCTAGGCATTACCCTTGTACTCATCCTTTCACTCAGGCAGTACGTATCCTCTCATCCAATCACCCAGGCAGTAGCTTTGCACTCATCAATTTACTGAGGCACTACCCATGCACTCATACAATCACCCAGGCAGTACCCCTGTACTCATGCAATCACCAAGGCACTACACATGAACTCATGCTATCACTCAGGCACTACTGTTTCACTCAACCAATCACTCAGGCACTACCCATGCACTCATCCATTCTCTCAGGCACTACACAAGCACTCATCCAGTGACCCAGGCATTACTCTTGTACTCATTCTTTCACTAAGGCAGTATGTATCCACTCATCCAATCACCCAGGCACTACCCTTGCCCTCATCCATTCACTCAGGCACTACCCATGCAGTCATCCAATCACCCAGGCAGTACCCCTGTACTCATGCAATCACCTAGGCACTACCCATGAACTCATGCTATACCTCAGGCACTACTGTTTTACTCAACCATTCACTCAGGCACTACCCATGCGCTCATCCATACTCTCAGGTACTACTCATGCACTCATCCAGTGACCCAGGCATTACTCTTGTACTCATTCTTTCACTCAGGCAATATGTATCCACTTATCCAATCACCCAGGCAATATGTATCCACTTATCCAATCACCCAGGCACTACCCTTGCACTCATCCATTCACTCAGGCACTATCCATGCACTCATCCAATCTCTCAGGCACTACCCATGCACTCATCCAATGACCTAGGCATTACTCTTGTACACATTCTTTCATTCAGGCAGTATGTATCCACTCATCCAATCACCCAGGCAGTAGCCTGGCACTCATCCATTTACTGAGGCACTACCCATGCATTCATCCAAATACCCAGGCAGTATCCATGTACTCATGCAATCACCCAGGCACTATGCATGTACTCACGCTATCACTCAGGCACTACTGTTTCACTCAACCTTTCACTCAGGCACTAACCATGTACTCATCCATTCTCTCAGGCACTACCCATGCACTCATCCAATGACCTAGGCATTACCCTTGTATTCATCCTTTCACTCAGGTAGTACGTATCCACTCATCCACTTACCCAGGCAGTAGCCTTGCACTCATCCATTTACTGAGGCACTACCCATGCACTCGTCCAATCACCCAGGCAGTACCCCTGTACTCATGCAATGAACCAGGTACTACCCATGCACTCATGCTATCACTCAGGCACTACTGTTTCACTCAACCATTTACTCAGGCACTACCCATGTACTCAACCATTCTCTCAGTCACTACCCATGCACTCATCCAATGACCTAGGCATTACCCTTGTACTCATCCTTTCACTGAGACAGTATATAGCCACTCATCCAATCACCCAGGCACTAGCCTTGCACGCATCCATTTAATCAGGCATTACCCAAGCACTCATCCAATCACACAGGCAGTACCCCTTACTCATGCAATCTCACTGGCACTTCCCCTGAACTCATGCTTTCACTCAGGCACTACTGTTTCACTCAACCATTAACTCAGGCACTACCCATGCACTCATCCATTCCCTCAGGCACTACCCATGCACTCATCCAGTGAGCCAGGCATTACTCTTGTACTCATTCTTTCACTCAGGCAGTATGTATCCACTCATCCAATCACCCAGGCACTACCATTGCACTCATCCATTCACTCAGGCACTACCCATGCAGTCATCCAATCACCCATCAGTACCCATGTACTCATGCAATCACCTAGGCACTACCCATGAACTCATGCTATCCCTCAGGCACTACTGTTTTACTCAACCATTCACTCAGGCGCTACCCATGCACTCATCCATTCTCTCAGGCACTAATCATGCACTCATCCAGTGACCCAGGCATTACTCTTGTACTCATTCTTTCACTGAGGCAATATGTATCCACTTATCCAATCACCCAGGCGCTACCCTTGCACTCATCCATTCACTCAGGCACTATCCATGCACTCATCCAATCTCTCAGGCACTACTGTTTCACTCAACCTTTCACTCAGGCACTAACCATGTACTCATCCATTCTCTCAGGCACTACCCATGCACTCATCCAATGACCTAGGCATTACCCTTGTACTCATCCTTTCACTCAGGCAGTACGTATCCACTTATCCACTCACCCAGGCACTAGCCTTGCACGCATCCATTTAATCAGGCATTACCCAAGCACTCATCCAATCACACAGGCAGTACCCCGTACTCATGCAATTTCACAGGCACTTCCCATGAACTCATGCTTTCACTCAGGCACTACTGTTTCACTCAGCCATTCACTCAGGCACTACCCATGCACTCATCCATTCCCTCAGGCACTACCCATGCACTCATCCAGTGACCCAGGCATTACTCTTGTACTCATTCTTTCACTCAGGCAGTATGTATCTACTCATCCAATCACCCAGGCACTACCCTTGCACTCATCCAATCACCCAGTCAGTAGCCTTGCACTCATCAATTTACTGAGGCACTACCCATGCATTCATCTAATCACCCAGGCAGTATCCATGTACTCATGCAATTACCCAGGCACTATGCATGCACTCATGCTATCACTCAGGCACTACTGTTTAACTCAACCTTTCAATCAGGCACTAACAATGTACTCATCCATTCTCTCATGCACTACCCATGCACTCATCCAATGACCTAGGCATTACCCTTGTACTCATCCTTTCACTCAGGCAGTACGTATTCACTCATCCACTCACCCAGGCAGTAGCCTTGCACTCATCCATTTACTGAGGCACTGCCCATGCACTCGTCCAATCACCCAGGCAGTAACCCTGTACTCATGCAATCACCCAGATACTACCCATGCACTCATGCTGTCACTCAGGCACTACTGTTTCAATCAACCATTTACTCAGGCACTACCCATGTACTCAACCATTCTCTTAGTCACTACCCATGCAGTCATCCAATCACCAAGGCACTACCCTTGCACTCATCCATTCACTCAGGCAGTACCCATGCACTCATCCAATCGCCCAGGCAGTACCCCTGTACTCATGCAATCACCCAGGCAGTACGCATGCACTCATGCTATCACTCAAGCACTACTGTTTCTCTCAACGATTCACTCAGGCACTACCCATGTACTCATCCAATCTCTCAGGCACTACCCATGCACTCATCCAATGACCTAGGCATTACCCTTGTACTCATCCTTTCACTCAGGCAGTATGTATCCACTCATCCAATCACCCAGGCAGTAGCTTTGCACTCATCAATTTACTGAGGCACTACCCATGCACTCATTCAATCACCCAGGCAGTACCCCTGTACTCATGCAATCACTGAGGCACTACACATGAACTCATGCTATCACTCAGGCACTACTGTTTCACTCAACCAATCACTCAGGCACTGCCCATGCACTCATCCATTCTCTCAGGCACTACTCAAGCACTCATCCAGTGACCCAGGCATTAATCTTGTAATCATTCTTTCGCTCAGGCAGTATGTATCCACTCATCCAATCACCCAGGCACTACCCTTGCACTCATCCATTCACTCATGCACTAGCCATGCACTCATACAATCTCTCAGGCACTACCCATGCACTCATCTAATGACCTAGGCATTACTCTTGTACTCATTCTTTCATTCAGGCAGTATGTATCCACTCATCCAATCACCCAGGCAGTAGCCTTACACTTATTTATTTACTGAGGCACTACCCATGCATTCATCCAATTACCCAGGCAGTATCCATGTACTCACGCAATCACCCAGGCACTACGCATGCACTCATGCTATCACTCAGGCACTACTGTTTCACTCAACCTTTCACTCAGGCACTAACCATGTTCTCATCCATTCACTCAGGCACTAGCCATGCACTCATCCAATCTCTCAGGCAAAACCCATGCACTCATCTAATGACCTAGGCATTACTCTTCTACTCATTCTTTCATTCAGGCAGTATGTATCCACTCATCCATTCTGCCAGGCAGTAGCCTTGCACTCATCCATTTACTGAGGCACTACCCATGCCTTCATCCAATTACCCAGGCAGTATCCATGTACTCATGCAATCACCCAGGCACTACGCATGCACTCATGCTATCACTCAGGCACTACTGTGTCACTCAACCTTTCACTCAGGCACTAACCACGTACTCATCCATTCTCTCAGGCACTACCCATGCACTCATCCAATGACCTAGGCATTACCCTTGTACTCATCCTTTCACTCAGGCAGTACATATCCACTCATCCACTCACCCAGGCAGTAGCCTTGCACTCATCCATTTACTGAGGCACTACCCATGCACTCGTCCAATCACCCAGGCAGTACCCCTGTACTCATGCAATGAACCAGGTACTACCCTTGCACTCATGCTATCACTCAGGCACTACTGTTTCACTCAACCATTCACTCAGGCACTACCCATGTACTCAACCATTCTCTCAGTCACTACCCATGCACTCATCCAATGACCTAGGCATTACCCTTGTACTCATCCTTTCACTGAGACAGTATATAGCCACTCATCCAATCACCCAGGCACTAGCCTTGCACGCATCCATTTAATCAGGCATTACCCAAGCACTCATCCAATCACACAGGCAGTACCCCGTACTCATGCAATCACACATGCACTTCCCATTAACTCATGCTATCACTCAGGCACTACTGTTTCACTCAACCATTCACTCAGGCACTACCCATGCACTCATCCATTCCCTCAGGCACTACCCATGCACTCATCCAGTGACCCAGGCATTACTCTTGTACTCATTCTTTCACTCAGGCAGTATGTATCCACTTATCCAATCACACAGGCACTACCCTTGCACTCATCCATTCACTCAGGCACTACCCATGCAGTCATCCTATCATCCAGGCGGTACCCCTGTACTCATGCAATCACCTAGGCACTACCCATGAACTCATGCTATCCCTCAGGCACTACTGTTTCACTCAACCATTCACTCAGGCGCTACCCATGCACTCATCCATTCTCTCAGGCACTACTCATGCACTCATCCAGTGACCCAGGCATTATTCTTGTACTCATTCTTTCACTCAGGCAATATGTATCCACTTATCCAATCACCCAGGCGCTACCCTTGCACTCATCCATTCACTCAGGCACTAGCCATGCACTAATCCAATCTCTCAAGCACTACCCATGCACTCATCCAATGACCTAGGCATTACTCTTGTACTCATTCTTTCATTCAGGCAGTATGTATCCACTCATCCAATCACCCAGACAGTAGCCTTGCACTCATCCATTTACTGAGGCACTACCCATGCATTCATCCAATTACCCAGGCAGTATCCATGTACTCATGCAATCACCCAGGCACTACGCATGCACTCATGCTATCACTCAGGCACTACTGTTTCACTCAACTTTTCACTCAGGCACTATCCATGTACTCATCCATTCTCTCAGGCACTACCCATGCACTCCTCCAATGACCTAGGCATTACCCTTGTACTCATCCTTTCATTCAGGCAGTACGTATCCACTCATCCACTCACCCAGGCAGTTGCCTTGCACTCATCCATTTACTGAGGCACTACCCATGCACTCGTCCAATCATCCAGGCAGTACCCATGGACTCGTACAATGAACCAGGTACTACCCATGCACTCATGCTATCACTCAGGCACTACTGTTTCATTCAACCATTCACTCAGGCACTAACCATGTACTCAACCATTCGCTCACGCACTACCCATGTACTCATCCAATGTCCTAGGCATTACCCTTGTACTCATCCTTTCACTCACGCAGTACATATCCAGTCATCCAATCATCCAATCACCCAGGCACTAGCCTTGCATGCATCCATTTAATCATGCATTACCCAAGCACTCATCGAATCACACAGGCAGTACCCCGTACTCATGCAATCTCCCAGGCACTTCCCATGAACTCATGATATTACTCAGACACTACTGTTTTACTCAACCATTCACTCAGGCACTACCCATGCACTCATCAATTCCCTCAGGCACTACCCATGCACTCATCCAGTGACCCAGGCATTACTCTTGTACTCATTCTTTCACTCAGGCAGTATGTATCCACTCATCCAATCACCCAGGCACTACCCTTGCACTCATCCATTCACTCAGGCACTACCCATGAAGTCATCCAATTACCAAGGCACTACCCTTGCACTCATCCATTCACTCAGGCAGTACCCATGCACTCATCCAATCAGCCAGGCAGTACCCCTGTACTCATGCAATCATCCAGGCACTACGCATGCACTCATGATATCATTTAGGCACTACTGTTTCACTCAAATATTCACTCAGGCACTACCCATGTACTCATCCATTCTCTCAGGCACTACCCATGCACTCATCCAATGACCTAGGCATTACCCTTGTACTCATCCTTTCACTCAGGCAGTACCAATCCACTCATCCAATCACCCAGGCTGTAGCTTTGCACTCATCAATTTACTGAGGCACTACCAATGCACTCATCCAATTACCCAGGCAGTACCCCAGTACTCATGCAATCACCCAGGCACTACCCATGAACTCATGCTATCACTCAGGCACTACTGTTTCACTCAACCATTCACTCAGGCACTACCCATGCACTCATCCATTCTCCCAGGCACTACTCATGCACTCATCCAGTGATCCAGACATTACTCTTGTACTCATTCTTTCACTCAGGCAGTATGTATTCACTCATCCAATCACCCAGGCACTACCCTTGCACTCATCCATTTACTGAGGCACTACCATGGACTCATCCAATCACCCAGGTAGTACCCTTTGTCAGGCTCAGCAGCCCACTGACCCTGACGGGAAGGAAGAATGGACCTTACCTTATAAACCCGAACCTTTGCTTTCTTTACAGCCCCCATGCCCGACCGACAGCGCCTTATGCGTAACAGAGAAGGACCCTAGGTTTTCCTGTTATGGGCCCTTTAAGGCTCAGTTATCTGATGGCGATGAATGCATGAGCCACACCCCCTTGAGCAATGTAAGATCAGAACCGGAAGAGGAGGGGGCGTGACACAGCAGAGAGAGGAGCAGTTTCGCGTTGGAGCAGGGAGCAGTTCCTCGTGACCTAGCTGCCGAAGACCAAGGGAACACGCCTCAAGAAGAGCAAAGCCCGATCCCGAGATACCCCGACAGACGCCCGGAGGCCAACACCCCTACGAGCTGCCCAGCCACGTTCCAGGAGGAGCGTGGCTTGCTCAGGTGCGTGCCCGTTTCCTGTGGAGCAGGAGGCGGACAGAGGGAAAGATCTGGTCTTTTCAAGGGGGAAAACACTGACACGCTCGGCTGGGCATCGATTGAGACCCGCCTGGTTGTTTTGCTTTCACCTCGGGTGACGGTCTTTTGCACAACACTCTGGAATGCATGCAGGTCGGGTGTATCTTCCCCCACTCCCTTTCCTATAATGTTTATACGTCGCAGCCCGTAGAGCTGATATCTTGTTTCTTTTTTTTGGTGTTTGCGCCCTGGATATTTGGCGGAGAGAATACTTTGCAAGAAACACCACTGTCCCAGAAGACTAGAGGACGAGACTTTACTTTATCATTCTGTACCTGACAACTACAATAAAATCCAAAGACTCCATCTGGTCTCACGTTTTCGTATAACCCGCAACACCCCTGTACTCATGCAATCACCCAGGCACTACCTAGCACTCATGCTATCACTCAGGCACTACTGTTTCACTCAATCATTCACTCAGGCACTACCCATGCACTCATCCATTCTCTCAGGCACTACTCATGCACTCATACAATGACTCAGACATTACCCTTGCAGTAATTCATACAACACATACAAGTTTGTCTATCTTTAACCTAATATTCGGTTCTAAAAAGAATCATTTTTTTCTTCTTTTTTTGTTTTTAAATTTTTTTGTGTTTTTTTAACTATTCTATTTATTTTTTGGGTGTTTTTTAAAAAAAAGTTTGAAAAAAACAAGGCAATAAACTGTAAAAAAATGTCAAAACATTTTGCAATTAGAACGTCATTGCAAAAACAAACAAAAAATTTACATTTATGATTTTTTGCAGCAACAACAACTGCTGCAACAGATTGTTCGCCTGCACAAAGAATTTTCTTGCACTTTATGCAGTGCTGTTCCAGTCCTGCAAACTCTGGTACAATTAACGATGTTTCTGTAGTTGTAGTGGGTCCCGCAGAAGTACTAGGTCCTGTGACTTCATCATCATGTTGTGTGTCTTGCATTTGTCGGCGATGTTGTTCACGCGCAAGATGGTTTGGGTGCATCGTTTGAAGATGCTTCATCATGGATGAAGTCCTGCTAAAACAGAGAAATTCGGCTGTTATAGTTAGCTGTGCTAACTATAACTCACGCCCCGCAATGCACTGCTGATGACGTCACATATTACATCACTCATGACATGGTCAGTGACATCACTGATGATATCACTGATGACATCTCAAATGACATCACTGATGACATCACTGATGACATCATAAACTTAATATCTGATACACCTCCTCACACCCTATTATAACCTTTCATACACTGACTCTAAAATACAGACTACCATTCTCGAAAACTTAGACACATCAATACCAGTTAGTACATTCCCACTGACTGTTTCATAGGTCTACACACATATCCACTCACTCACCTATAGAGTCACTCAAACACGCAGTCACTCATCAATACAGCCACTGATATATGCACTCATACACCCATACAGACACTCACACACAGCCACTCACCCATAGAGTTACTCACACACCTAGTCAGTCACCCAAAGAATCAATCACACTACCATTTACTCACCTATACAGTTATACACACACCAACTCACTTAGTCATACAGCTACTAACACATACTTACTCTCTTCTACAATCCCTGACACAAGCACACGCTCATTTGTACAGCCACTCTCACAATCAGTCACTCTCACATATAGTCACTTATATACTCTAACACTCACATATACTGCCTTTCACATATGTAGTTACTCACACATATACCACAGACATCCATTCACTCACCAACACAGCCATACGTACACTCACTCACCCATACAGCCCCTTGCAGATGCAATCATGAACCCATACACCCAGTGAATCACCCACTCACACATCCATGCAGGGAGTCACACCCCCCACCCACACAGACACTCAGGCACCCATACAGGTACTCAAACAAGTAATCATTAACCCATAGAGACACTCATGTAGCTACTCACTAAACCATGCAGCCACTTACACATACAGACATTCATACAGATTAGTCATTCACCCATGCATTCATTAAGACATGTTTAATCACTCACTTATACAGTCAGTCATGCACCCACTAAATCATCCATTCAGACACTCATACACCCACTCATTCTTCAATACACCTTGGCGTGTATATATATAACATTCTTAAACTTTTTAGAAACACTCACACTCACAGGATGATGTCATCAGTGATGTCATTTGAGATGTCATCAGTGATGTCATCAGTGATGTCACTGACCATGTCATGAGTGATGTAATATGTGACGTCATCAGCAGTGCATTGCGGGGGCGCGAGTTATAGTTAGCTCAGCGAAGTATAACGGACGAATTTCTCTGTTTTTGTACGAGTGAAATGTCAGCCTAACTATAACGTACCTGAAACCTGTGGTTTTTTCAATGAATACATATATATATATGCTGGTCACCAGTAGATAGTTATAGTTAGGACCTAGTTTCCATAGGAAAATAATTTTTGACTTGCCTATATCTTTGGTGCCGGTTGATGAATCTTCGGAAAAGTTTCCAAAAAAAGTGTCATAGTAAGTCTTGTTGTGCATGGCAAGTTTCGGGGTGATCCATCAAGCGGGGGCTGAGAAAAAGGAGCTAAAAAAAGTGTTTTTTCCCATGTTTATTTTCATAGGACACGTAGTCTAACTTACAGCCCGAACCGCTGGACGGAATTACATCAAATTTGGTAGAAAGGTAAATGTTGCTACACAGATTGTGCTTTTTGTTATTTGTTGCAAATCCATTCAGTAATTTTTGAGAAATTTAAGAAGAAATAGATAGTGATATCTGTGTTCAAGGATATTTCGCGGAGACATTGCGATTAATCACGAAAAAGACGAGCTTATGTAGGATAATGCACAGTTCTGATTGGCTGGCAACACTTCAACCAGGAAGTGCTGGCAGCCATCTTGGGACTCGCTTTACCGAGTCCCCCTCAAAAAAAAGAAAATAAAGAAAAGGGGGCAGGGTAGGAATACCTTGACCACCAAGCTATGGTCTTGGTGTTCCTCTGGGACCTCCCCACGTAATAAAAGCATTTTTTTAAACATTTTTTACTGCAAGGTTGTGACAAATTTCCATAAAACTTAAAAAGAAACACACAAGCGAGGGCTCCCGTGCTTGTGTTTAAAAAAGTCCCTGGGTGGGTCAAGTCCTGGGGGCCATATGTAATAATATGCGGCGGTGCATGCCCCCTGTAGCCCTGGGTACCGTCACCTGCCTGGGGCAATGAACTACAGAAAAGGGGGGTGCCCACGAGCCCCCCGCAGCCCTGGGGATGCCACATCCCCAAGGCAATGGATTATTGAAATGTGGGGGGACTCTTGTGGCCCCCTTGCAGCCCTGCGGATTGCCACCTCCCCAGAGCAATAAATCATAGAAGTGCGGAGGGGCCCACGCGGCCGCCCTGCCCCTGGGACCTCTACCTCTCTGGGGCAATTAACATAGAAATGCCGGGGGGCTGCAAGGCCACACTGCAGCCCCATTGACCACCACCTCCCCGGGGCAATGAATTATTGAAATGTGGCGGGCCTGCGTACCCTCCCTTGCAACCCAAAGGGCAGATACCTCCCCAGGGCAATGAATTATAGAAGTATGGGGGGGCCTGCATAGCCCCCAGACTCTGGGACTGTCAACTCCCTGGAGTAATTAACATAGAAATGCAGGGGGCCCATGTGGCCCCTGTAGCCCCAGGGACTGCCACCTTTCCCAGGGCAATTAATTATTGAAATGTGAGGAGACCTGCGCCCACCCCCAAAGCCCTTGAGACCGCCACCTCCCCGGGGCAATGAATTATAAAAGTGTTGGGATGCCGTGTGGCCCAGAGCTCCGGGGACCACCACCTCACTGGGGCTCAAATAATATAATGGAGAGGGTCCTTTTCGGACCCCAGCCCCAGGGACCACCACCTCCCCGGGGCTAAAGTAACCATTTGAGGGGGGCAGTGGGGCACCCCTCTTGGAACCAAATGTGGCCCCTGGGGACCGCCACCCCCGTGGGCCGGTTCCTACTATGTCCCTGGGTACCCACCCCTGGGACATAGCTGTTTGCTATGGCTTGGCGGGAGCTTTACAGCTCCCGCCAAGCCATAGCAAACTGTGCTGTCATGAGTGATGTAATATGTGAGGTCATAAGCAGTGCATTGCGGGCGCTCTAGTTATAGTTAGCTCAGTTAACTATAACTGCTGAAATATCATCCTAACAATAATGTCCCTGTAACATCTGTTTTTTTCAGTGAATTTTTAAGTTTTTTTAAATTCTATTTCCTAACTATAACATCCCTGTAACTTTTGTTTTTTTCAGTGAATTTCTAAGGTATTTTGAATGCTAACTCTTAACTATAACATCCCTTAAAACTTTGATTTTTTCAGTTTTTAAGGTTTTAAAAAATGCTATTTCTTAATTGTAACGTCCACTTTGTTTTTAAGTGAACCTCTAAGATTTTTGTACTTTCTTTCCATAATTGGATATTGTATATTATATTTATATTATACACAACTCATTTTTTGATTTCATATGTGTTTATCAGAAAATACATTAATAACTGATTTTATTTTTAACAATTATGTAAGTCAGCACAACATTGTTGCATTTACTGTGGAGAATCTGTCATCAGTAAATGTATTTCACATATTGAAAAATACACATAAAGACATGTTTTAAATAAAGTTTATGTCTAAATATTTAGTAAAATATTGTTTTAACTTTTCTTTTTGTGATCAATTTAGAAGAAAGACACCATTACAAAGAAAAATTATATTCGCGACTACCGACGTCATCGCGGTGATGTCAGTAGTCACGCAGAGCACCTAGTTTGTACAAAGTGTAAAACATATATATAGACATATTCTACAGTATATTTAACAGTAGAGCTTTATTAGTGTACTTTTCAAACTCATATTTTTGTAGTGAGTTTCCAGTAAATCATCTTCAAACACAATTTTCTGTTTTCCGGGAAGACAGCGGAAGTCGCAATGACCTCGGTAATCGCAGATTGCACGTGTTTTTCAACAACTCTGAAACATATATGGAGAGGTATTGTGAACAAGTTTAGTATAGCTGTTCACTATTATAGAATTGAAAGTTCTCCTTTTCTGTCCATTTTTAAAGAAAACTGCTTTAGAACTTATATTTTGAGTTTCCGCTTCACCAACGTAACTGCGAGCATGTTGTTCACTGCGAATATCACATGACTGGGAAAGCAAGGAATATCATTGGATAATTAACTTTTCAGCAAAATCAATAGGAAGTACACACCCACTCCTCCTTCTTGAATCTTCTTTCATAGAACTTTATTCTGAGCAGGTGGATCAATCTTGGTGTGGAGAGTTTTTGGCCTTTTTTACTTCAAAAATGGCAACACAGGAAGGAGATGGGGGTCAGCAGCAACAACAACAGGACCAGGATGTGGAGGAGGTGGAGACTGAAGATGTAGAAGAAGAGGAGCCTCCACAAAAGAGAACCAGTGTGGCATGGTATTTTTTCAAAATCCCATCAGGGGAATCGAAAACTGCTGCCAAACTTATGCAATGCACAATCTGCAACAAGACCTTCTCTAAAGGGACGAACAAGAAATATTCATGTGGGACAACGTTCATGTTATACCATCTAAAAACCTATCATAAAAATGTCTCCAACTGGCGATCAAGCAGAGGGAAGCCGGAGGACCATCGACTTAAGTGGCAGCAGCAACAATTCCGGCCACAAAGTCCCTTCTGCGGTGCAGACTACTGCAACAATATGGCTCCAGAGTTGTCAAGAATGGCCACGTACTGCATCAACTGTAGTTTTGTTATAAGTGCAGGTGAGCAGTGTCTAACAGCTATTCGCAATGCTGCAAAACAGCATACATGCTAATTTTTTCCCCTTTTATATGTTTTGCACGTTTTTTTAATTCCTTCTGTCCCAGTTGCCATTTTTGTTATTATAAAAAGATTTTTTTGTTAAACTTTACAAAAGCCTAAAAAATTGTTTTTAAAGTTCCTGTTGGAACTGCCTTTTACAGTTAAAAAAAGATAAAGTATGTATATATGTTGAAATGAGTGTATGACTTGTGTATGGATGATTGAATGAGTGCATGAATGGAGCATGGATGTTACAAAGAGTACAGCAGTGGTGCCTGAGTGAATCTATGAGTGCATAAGTAGTGCCTGAGTGATTGGATGAGTACAAAGGTAGTGCCTTAGTGAATGGATGAGAGCATGCATAGTGCCTGAGTGAATGGATGAGTGAAAGGGTAGTGCCTGGGTGATTAGAGTGTCCATGGGAAGTGCCTGGGTGAATGGATGAGTGTGTGAATAGTGCCTGAGTGAATGGATGAAAGCATGGATAGTGCCTGAGTGAATAGATGACTGCATGGGTAGTGCCTGAGTGATTGGATATGTGCAGTGTTAGTGTCTGGGTGATTGCATAGTGCATGGGTAGTGCCTGGGTGAATACATGAGTGCATGGGTAGTGCCCAGGTAAATAGATGAGTAGAAGGGTAGTGCCTGTGTGATTGGATGTATGTATGGGTAGTGCCTGGGTGAATGGATGAGTGCATGGGTAGTGTCTGAGTAAATGGATGAGTGCATAGGTAGTGCATGAGTGAATAGATGAGTGCAAGGGTAGTGACTGGGTGATTGGATGAGTGCATGGGTAGTGACTGAGTGAATGGATGAGCGTATGCATAGTGCCTGACTGAATGGATAAAGGGAAGGGTAGAGCCTAGGTGATTCAATTTACTACACTCCTCAAGCGTTGGCATCAACTTAACAAAATTGTACATTACTTCAGCAGCTGAAACATTACTTTGAAACAAATTTATGATGAAACGGGTTTGTTAGACTGTCATTTGCTCTTTTGTGAGGATTCCCACTCTTATATCCTTTAGTATATCTGCATAATGCATATCTGATGCATGGCACATATTTTGGATTAACTCTTTGTATTGAAAGGTTTCCCAAATGTTTACATTTCCAATACTTCCTTGTGAATTTCTTGTTGCAGTACTTAGTAGTTTCTTGAATACAGGTTGTCCTTTTACAGGAGTTAGTTGTAGCAGGTCTCCAAAGACTATTATGTGTTTTCCTCCAAAAAGTACATCGTAGTCAGTTTTTAATATTTGCTGCATTCTTAAATGCATAAAAGCTAGCATTAGGTTAGACACCATGCTGACTTCATCAATAATTAGTTGCTTTAATTTCTTTAATACTCTTGCCACTTCATGACAAGCATCACCAGATAATTTGTTGTATTGTAATTTGCTGTCATGTTTAACAGGCAGCATTAATAATCGATGAAGGGTAACTCCTTTAACATTATGAGCAGCTAAGCCTGTTGGTGCAGTGACTACACATGAAAACTTGGAATCTGTTGTCTTCTGTACGTAACTTGTCAGTACTTTAATCAAGAAGCTTTTTCCCGTTCCAGCTTGACCACTTATGTACAATAGAACTGGTTTATATGTAAAACATGCACACTTTTTATTCTCATGGAGAAATCCATGTTCGACTTTACCTTTTACCTCTTAGAAAACTTCTTTCTAATCTGCATTCAATTGCTGTATTAGTAGTGCTAGATCCACAGTTTCCAGTCTTATTTGCTGCATTGCATTCTCCACTTCATTCATAGCTATTGCAGCTTCATTTTCAATGATTGGCTGCCAAGAGGATCTTGAGTTCCAGGTGCTGAACTTTGACTGCTCTGAGAACTCTCTCTTGCTACCAGAATAAAAACCTAACCATGGGGAAGAACAGGGTTTTCACTGAACATGTATGAAAATCCTCTTTCCAGAAAGAAAAATTATTTTCTAGAGTCCCCTCACCCACCAGTGTTTCCCCTAGGTGGCATGCTTCATCATTGGGGTCCTCTCAATCCGCTGCGGATTGAGGCGTGATGCGACTTGCGGAACTACGTAGGAGCACTAGGTTGTGGAAAAATGTGTAGTGCAGTGAAAGTGGAGTGGAAAAACAAAAAGTTAAAAATACCTAATTAGTGGGCTCTAATATTTTTATTCCTGCCCCTAGTTGGTATAACTAAAATCAGGGGTTAATAATAGGGAAAGTCTAACTATAATGAGTATAGAGTCCCTAGTATTGGGTCGACATGTTTTGAGCTTTCCCCTCAAAGCTCTTCTTCAGGACCACACGAGGACCAGCCCCGTGCGTGCCACTCCTAAACAAACCTATAATGAGGAATTAATGAGGTGCACACCTACTGTGTATACACCTAACATGTAATACATACGGTTAATCGCTGACACATAGTATTTTAGTTTAGGCAGAATTTTGCCTCATGATCTGCAGGGGTAGAGGGGCTCTCATTAATTCCTCATTATAGGTTTGTTTAGGAGTGGCACGCACGGGGCTGGTCCTCGTGTGGTCCTGAAGAAGAGCTTTGAGGGGAAAGCTCAAAACATGTCGACCCAATACTAGGGACTCTATTCTCATTATAGTTATATACTGCTCAATAGAATACAACACTGACTCATCACAATCTGTTCCAAGCTTTTGGGCATCTTTTACCCACAACAGCATGTCAATATGGGGAGCACCCCAGGCTTGGTACTATTTACGTCAAAAGAAATCAATCACTTCACCAAGAGGAGGTTTTGTTTTGTTCAAGATGAAAGCCATCATTGCTTGAAATCTGTGATTAAAATATCTGCAAACATTTCCAGGGTCTAGTGAGCACAGTTCTCCTGGCAACTTCAGTTGAATGTCTTTTATATTTGAATTTGCCTCCTGCAAGAATTCTAGCAGGTCATGCCATGCATATTCAGCACAACTCAGCGGCAGGAACCAAGGGGCATATTATCAAGAACGGCGTTAAAAATTATCGCCGGTTTAGCGGCAGAAAACTGCCGCTAAAGCAGCGATAATGGGCTTGATAATATGCCCTTGAGAATTCCAATAGAAGTCCATGTTCTGGTGTGAACATGGGCTTCTATTGGAATTTTCCAGGGCATATTATCAAGCCCATTATCGCCGCTTTAGCGGCAGTTTTCTGCCGCTAACCGGCGATAATTTTAACGCTGTTCTTGATAATATGCCCCCAAGTAGGCGCTCCAAGGTTCCTCAACACGCACTTGAGTTCACCATGATGCCAATACCAATATTCGTTAGTCCCACTCTGACATGCCATTAGGTTTATTTAATTGTATTCCAAGTGCTCATCTTTTCCTTGAACTTTTTCCAAAAGTTCTCTTGCTGATATATTATGCAAATTAACTCCTGTTTTTAGAATATGATTCACGGCATATGAGAGGCCAGACAAGTCACTCTCAAATAATAGATGAAATATGTATAAAATACACTGAAGAAATCTAGGATCTTCTGAAAAAAAGTGTACTACATCTATATCCAGCTGCAGGTATTTGCACAGGCTGCTTGTCATACATGCCACCTACTCCAGGAGATAAAAGATGTGGGAAACACCGAGCTTCTAAACTTTTTTCCCACACACTTCATTTGAGACAGCTCAATGGCATCACCAATAACCTCTTTAGAATGCAAAGGGTGGATGCTATAATGTTCATAAATTTCTTCTGTTCTGGACAGATCCACCTTCTCAATCTGACCTGTTGATGAAAATGTCTGATCCTCCATATGTGTGATATCTTGCAGGCTTTCCACATTTCTATAGTAAACATTGTTTTGTACCAGATATAAAGTTGCTTTTTTAACTTTGGTAACATCTACTAACTCCTGCAATATCTTTTTGTTCTTGGTAGGCACAACATTTACAAGAATTACTAGTCCTTCTAAATCTTTATCTACCCCTACCGTTTCAATGTTTTTCTTGACATCTAATGGCAAATACACTACTCTACCTTTCAGACCTTTTTGCAGCTCTGTTGGGGGTAACTTGCCTGTCTTTGGCTCCATACAAACTATAGCCTGAAATAGATGTATAGTTTGAATAAGAATGGACTCATAAATATTTAAACCTTGAAGTACTTCTGGAATTGGAACCAGTTCTACCTTGTTATGCGCAGCTCTAGCAGGCATTTAATTACCCTCTACTTTTTGTTGCAGTACTTATATATAACTTGTAGTGTGGACAAGTAAAATCTTTCTTCTACAAATGAGTACAGTGCAAACCTTTGCCAGTTATCATTATTCTCTATTTCACTTTTTAAACATAAGACCAATCAACCAAAGAAACGAAACTGCACATCATCACAAAACGTTTCTACCTCTGCCACACTACCATGCAAAAGTGCCCTATTTATTTCTCCTAAACATAAAGCAGGAGTTTTCACATAGTATAGCCTCCTAACTAAAGTTCGCATTATTGAGTGGTGTACAGGTAACATCCTAAAATGCTTTGGCACACTTTCTTTGATTAACAAGCTAGTGAGTGTCCCTGCAAATTTGTATGCTTTCTCAACTTGCAAGGATCCAAACCTTGTAAAGTACTTTTGTTGTGTTTTAAACTTCACCTTGGAAATATACGTAGGAATTTTCTTAATATATCAATGGATCGCTGTCTAATACTACAAACACTACTACAATTCCATTTGTATACAGGGGCCTGACTATACCTCCTTTGTACCTCTTCTGCAATAACTTCTTCCACATTTCTAGGAACCATAACCTCTTTTGCTATAGGACTGCCATTCTTCATTTCATAACATCGTCCGCTTTCATCAATAGCATGAGCTAATCTGTTATCCTGGACATAGCTTTCTTCATTAAAGAAAGGCTCTGTACTTGAAGTATGTATCCATTCTCCACTAAAAACTGTACAAAAGTTACTTCTATTCACTAATCTTTTCTTCTGGCTGTGTCTCCTCATGCACAACACTATTTTGTCAAGAGTCTTCATTCTATATAGAATCAAAATGAAAAGCTCCTCTTCGATGCAAAGGCCTTTTCAACTATTCTCTCATTCTTTCTGTTTCACTGCCTCTCTCCTTCTTCTATACTTCTTCATAGTTCTCTGTAGATTTATAACCACTCTACTATGAAACATTCTAGCTCTGATTTCCTTAAACTGCTTCTGTCTCCTAGTTAAGGTGCGTCCATGCCTTTTACAATCTTTTCTGTTCTTGCAATGTACACTTTGTCCACTCTTATTGTTTCTCATAGTCATAATTTCATTTTCTTTATTTTGTAATCTTTGCAAATGTCCACATATATTTTCAAGAAATGACTATGTCCTCTTACCAGTAGCTCTTTTTTTCTTTCACCACTTTTTCAGCATTTTGCCCCTTTTGTATCTCATTTCTGCAAACATACTGTAGTTGCATCTGTTACTTTTTCGCCTGAGCTTTTGTAGGCATTGTAACTGTGTGTAGTTATGTAGATATTCTTTTGTAAAAAAAAAAAGTATATTTAAATTTTTACCCAAGCCAATCTACCAACTACTTTACTACTGACTTACACATATTACAAAAACAGTTTTCATGTTATGTTACAGTTTTAAATCTACAGTTGAACCTAGGCATATTACTACATGCACTTACTTCAATATAACAAACTCAGAGCAAAACACAAAACTTTATTTATTAGTTACCTTTTAACATTTTAGCACCCTCTTGTACAACACAGCTACAGCATATCTCACGTATACATGGTGAAAGAACAGTTTATCCCTTCTGTAGTAAATTTTAAAATAAACATTAAGGCAAGGAGGCATATTTACAAGCCCCATGCACTTTCGGGAGCGTCACATTTTTTGACACACTGGCGCCGTAATATGGTGCTCCATATTTACAAAGCCACGTAAAGCCACTCTGCGTAGCTTTTCATGGCCTTATAAATACAGGCGCTTTTCAGGCACCACTTTGCATGAAAGAAGCATGCCATGGGTGTTTCTGTGGGTGTTCCCACGCAACACCCATGGATTCTGCCACAGATCCAAATTTACAACAATTTGTAAACCTGGAAATACATCAGAATCCTACACCTCCCAAGTGGAGGTGTAGGTAGATGCAACGAGGAGAAATACTTTTCTTTCTCCTTCTTTTTCCTGTTTCTATGCATGCTGCATTCTGCAGCACACATACAAAGAGGAAAATACCTCTCATAATTGTTTTTCTACAGGAAGGTGTCCCTTCCTGCACAAAAACAATCCTCCCCACTACACCGGCACCCTTGCACCATGGTGCAAGGGTGCCTCAGTTGGCACATGGCACCAGCACAGTAGACAGCATAGGGATCCATCATATTGTTGTAAATATGATGCATTCCTGTGCTTTGAAAGTAATGCAGCATGGCTTAGCCAAATGGCTTGTGGCTCCACACTGCATTACTTTCTTCTAAATTTAGCCCCAAGTGTACAAGAACATATAGGGGCCGATTCCGATCTCGGCCGGTAGGGCTCCGAATCGGATTCGGCTTTACCGGATCCGATTCGGAGCCCTGTTTCCCGACCGAACCGTACGCGGGTCCGGCCGAGCGAGTACGATGCGACTCGCCGACCGACTCGTCCGGGCGTCCCGACCGCTCCGACCGACTCGCTCCCGGCTCGAACCGCTCCGACCGACTCGCTCGGACTCGACTCGCACCGCGCAATGGAGACGTTCCCCGGCCGGGTAAGTACGATGCGCGCCGCGAGCAGTCCGACCGAGCCGCGCACTCCGGCTCGAAAGAGCTGTCGGAGCCGTACTTTGGGGGTCCGTGTCGGACTCCCTGTACGCGTAGCCGCGCGAGTCGCACACAGGGGGACCCATGGGTCCCCCCTACCTGTGCGTGTACGGCGCGAGTCGCTTCGCCGCGCACCCGCTGTAGGGGGCGCACTTGATCCGACTCGCACTCCATTGAGTCAATGGGAGCCCGCGTACGCGTTGTACGACCGGCTCCCATTGACTTCAATGGGAGTCCGACCGACTCGAGTCCGATAACATACGGACGCATCGTACTCGTTCGGTCGGACTGCACGGGTCCGATTCGGTCGGAAATCTCTCCGGGTCCGGCTCGGTCGGAGAAATTTCCGGCCCGAATCGGAATCGACCCCATAGTGTCTCAACACAATAAATAAGAAAACACAACATAAGAGCTATTGGATGCCTCTCTACCACTGTGTTAGTGGTCTATTTACTATCTCAGTACTGTTCTCCTTAAATATATCTGTTAGACCTGGCCCTTTTGTCAGGTTTATCCCCAAACTGTTTGCCTTTTGCCTCCTATTTTTCAGACCCTGTTTTCGTTGGCTATAGAATTCAGGGCACTTTACCACTGGTGATCAGTGCTAAAGTGCATATGCTTTCTGTATAAATTGTGACTATAATTGGTTATCCATGATTGGCATATCTGATTTACTGGTATGTCCCTAGTAAAGTACATGGTGTGTACCAGGGCCTGTAACTCAAATGCTACTAGTGGGTTTGCAGCACTGGTCGTGCCACCCACATGAGTAGCCCTGTAAATGTATCTCAGACCTACCACTGTACTGTCTGCGTGCGCAGTTGTGAACTGCGATGTTGTCCTGGCAAGTGCACCCACTTGCCAGGCCCAATCCTTTCCTTACATGTAAGGCACCCCTAAAGTAGGCCCAAGGTACCCCTGTTGAAAGGCTACCTGTCCCATAGGCTTATTATTGGGGTTCCACTGTACCATTTTTACAAGTGTAACTTGCAATAGGGACAAGATAGAAAAATGGAGTTTGGACTCTCTGAACTCAGAATTAATTAACACACCTTTTGGTAAAGGTGGTTTTTAAATCCTGTGTTTAAAATGCCACTTTTAGAATGTGGGCATTTTCTTACTTTACCATTCTGTGTGCCTCTGGCTGTTTGTGTATTCAGCGTCTGGTGTGTGAGTGACAGAAGCTGAGATGTGCATTCACTCTAGACAGTCACTGGAGGGGCTGAGGGGTGTCTTGTCTTGCCTGGGTGACTCATCGCTGGGCTGAATAGACCTAGTCTGCATTTAGAGTGGTGGGAGGAGTTTTGCTTACACCTGAATAGGCTGTGTCTCCTTTTGCACAATGCTGTCTCCACCCCCTGCGGTCATGCTGCACCAGGGAGGACAGGACTGGTTTGGACTGGGTTCAGAGACCCTTGCCACAAAGAGAACAATGACATTTTGGGGTATAAGTATTACACCTACAAACCCAGGACTTTAGATTACTTCAAGGAACAAGAGGACCCTACCAAGGAGACGAGCTGGAGAGCTGTAAGGAGGAGTACTGGCCCTTTGCTATGTGCTGTGTGGGGTTGGCCTGCAGTTGCTGCTTCTAACTGTGGTGGAGGAAAAGGACTGACTCTTTTGGCCCTGCTTTGGCATCCTGCTTGTGAAGGGAATCTCCAAGGGCTTGTGCATGCTGGCCTCCTGTTAGAAGTCTCAGGGATACAAAAGACTTTGTGGAAAGATCCTTGCTGGATCTCAAAAGGAAACCTACAGGGGAAGGACTGGGCTGTTCTTCTCCCCTTATATTTTGCAAGGTGCAAGGAGTGCTTTATCTTGGCAAAGTGTGAGGGGAGCGCTTTAATCTCAATTCCAGCTGAGGAGGACTTGAAGAAGTACCCAGTGCGAGCTGAGCGCTGTGGGAGATGCCTGCCCCCCAGCATGGGTAACGCTGCCTTGGGGCAATTCCCACCTCATATCCCAAGAGGTGCTATGTGAGGGCTGCTGAGGTGGAGGGCTGAAGGTCGCATTGCTCCCAACCTCTTCTCTGCCTCGCGCTGCATAGACGGTGCGTGCCTCACCTGAGGACGTGCTTGCACCGGCTGGCCGGTTGCCCCTTGCCGCGAGGGAAAGAAGTTAAGGTGGCGTGTGGGAGATGCGATGTTCTAGGAAGGCCTGGCCCGTCTCGGGGAGCCAATTCCCTTCCTGAGGCAGAGAGAGAGGGAGGCATGGTCGCTCGTCCACGAGCCCGCGTGAAGGCAACTGCCAGGAAACTGAACTGCACTGCCTCGCAACTCCAACATCTCAGGGCGGGGCCTAGCCTCTGAGGAGTTGTGCCGGAAGAGGAGCTGGAATCTGGCAGCCGCGCCAGGTCTGCGTGCAGCAGTCCCATGAGCCACAGGAGAGGCCATTTGAGACCAGGCGCTGAGGGCTGATGAGCATCAGGTAACAGGAGCTGCACTGTATGCAGCCCCATTTGATGAAGTTCTTCTTGCAGGGGACCCCGTGAGGCCTCCCTGCAGACGGCGGCTGGGCGTGGTTACTGACCCACCCCATATCTTGGGAGCCAGGAGTGGTTGGTGGCTGCATCGCGCTGTGGCCGGCAGCTGCTGGGAGCATGAGGCCACGAGGAGGGAGGGAAAGGACTGAGTGAGGTCTCCTCCCCCTTCTTTCTTTGACCTGTTTTGAAGTACAGGTACTGGTGGGGGCATTGCTTTGAATTCCTGGTCATCACGGGGAAGACCTCGACAGAGGCCGCCGCTTTACAGGGCTGGAATAATGCACAGCCCAGCATGTAATCAAGGATGAAAGTCTGGTGACCTAAATGTGGTTGGCCTATGTTTCCCAATATGATAATTTATGATTAGGGTGCTAATGATGAGCCTTTGTGATTTATGTGTATTATATGCATTATTATTACATGTGCCTAGTGGCACCCAAATTATGTGAGTGGTGGTCTAAATGTATTTTGCCTATAATATAAAGTGATATTTGGTCTAACTGTTATGTTCATTAAAAGTGCCTAGTGGCACAGTGATTTATGTGATTGTGGTCTAAATGTGATTTACATACTACAAAGTGATTTATGGTCTATGTGTTTTATGTACGAATACAAAGGATAGTTTAATATAACCTCCTGTGGAGTCTTTTTTTGGTGTGCCTAGTGTGTCACTGGTGTGCGTGTGTGTTACGCAAACGATTTACACATTGCCTCTGGGCTAAGCCTGACTGCTCTGCCAAGCTACCAAGGGGGTGGACAGGAGTTATCTTGGGTGTGTAACTCCCTTACCATGACTAGAGTGGTGGGTTCTGCCTGGCTTAGGTGTATACCCTAGCCAACCAGAAACCCCATTTCTAACAATATCAGATTTACATTATGGGAAATGGTGCACATAACAATCTGCAAGTTAATCTCTATCAAAGCTTATACCTCACTAATTCTTCCAACTACATGCAAAGAGGAGGTCACAGCTTGCATATATAATTCACCAGATGGTTCTAAAAGACTACATATTCCTCAGTAAAACTTGTAAAAACATGTGTTTGTGGTTGAATACATGAATACTCCCTGGATGATTGAATTAGTGCATAGCTAGTACCTAGGTTATTCTTTGAGGATACAGGTAGTGCCTAGATGATTCCCTAGGTATATCAGAACTCCATGGATCGTTCCATATCTGCATAGGTACTGACTGCATGTTTGCATGAGTATATCACTACTATCTGGGTGTTTGGATGAGTGCATGAGTAGTACCTGAATGATTAGATAAGTGGATGACTAATGGCTCAATAATTGAATACATGCATATATGGTGGTTGGATGATTAAATGAGTGCAACTCTAGTACCTGGATGATGGCAGGAGTGCATACATTGTATATAGGTGATTTATAGAGTGAATGGATAGTGCATACATGATTGTTTAAGTACATAGCACCTGGCAGATTGGATGAGTGCATGAGTAGTGCTTCAGTGACTGCATGACTACATGGCTGCTGCCCATGTTTTTTTGGTTCAGTGAATAGGTAGTGCCTGGGTGTTTATATACCTACGTGGGTAGTGCCTGGATAATCGAATATGTGCATCAGTAGTGCCTGGCTGATTAGATGAGTGCATGACTAGTGTCTGAGTGATTGCATGACTTCATTGTTAAAGCTTGAGAGACTGGATGAGAGTAAGTGTACTGCTGGGGTGATTGCATTGGTGCAATAGTATTCCCTCAGTAGTTAAATGAGTGCATAGCTACTGGATGGATGACAGGTTTACTACAATGGTACTCTCTTCGTAATTAGATGAGTGCATCACTGGTACCAGAGTGTTTGCATGAGTTCATGCGTGTGCCTCAGTATTTCAATGACTGAATGAGTTGTAAGTGGGTGTTTAGATAACTGCATAGCTTCTGTGCCAGTGTTACAATGACTGCATAGTTACAGCCTTGTTAATTGCATAAGTAAATGGTTAGTGTCTGGGTGATTAGATGAAAGTATAGGTAGTGCCTCCATAGTGCAATGACTACATAATGGCTGCCTGCCTGCCTTATTCGAAGAGTAAATGTGTAATGTCTAAGTAATTGAATAACTCCATGGATACTGAATCACTGATTTGATGACTTCCTCACTAGTGGTTGGGTGATTGCATGAGTGCCTGAATACTGCCTGATTGACTGTGAAAGTACCTTCATTGCTGTTAGTTACATAACAGTTGTGACTATATCTCTGACTCATTGGTTATCTCCTTCTGTCAGTATCAAACTACCTGTTTTACCGTATAAATGCTTTTCTACTGAGCTATGTGTTAGTGAAATCTAGATATCACACTTGGTATATAATTGCATACATGGCTCTCTAGGAGCATACATTGCTTTGTGACTGAGCATGCACATGCATCAGTAAGTTTCTAAAATGGAAAGCAACATTTTTTATCTTTCAAAGCATAAAACCCAGGGCAATGAACTATTGAAATGTGAGGGGGCCCATGTGCCCCCCCCACAGCCCTGCGGACCACCACCTCCCTGGGGCAATGAATTATAGAAGTATGGAGGGGCCCATGTGGCCCACAAGCTCCTGGGACCGCCACCTCCCTGGGGCAAGTAACTTAGAAATGTGGGGGGCCTGCACAGCCATCTCGCAGCCCCGGGGACCACCACCTCCCCAGGGCAATGAATTATTGAAATGTGGGGGATCCTGAGTGCCCCCCTTACAACGTCAGGGATCGCTACCTCCCCAGGACAATGAATTATAGAAGTGTAGGGGGCCCGCCCGGTCCCCCAGCCCCTGGGACCGCCAACTCTCTGGGGTAATAAACATAGGACTGCAGGTGGCCAGCGCGGCCCCCACAGCCTCATGGACCGCCACCTCCCCAGGACAATAAATTATTGAAATGTGGGGAGGCCTGTCCCCCCCCCCACAGCCCTGGGGACCACCACCTCTCCGAGGCAATGAATTTTAGAGGTGTTGGGAGGGGCCTCTGTAGTTATAATTAGGGTTACCAGAGATAGGAATTCCTCTGATATTTTTGCATCTTAAAAACTTTGCGCCTTTTTGACGTATCTCCAGACCTATTTTTCCTTCTACATTGGTGGATGATGGAATGTTTTGTGACGATTGGATAAGGGAGTTTTGACCCCAATGCATTTTTCATAGATTGTTTTGTATTGGACGTAGAGATAAAACAGCTGAATTGATTTACATGAAATTTGGCAGGATTAGACATTATGGTGCACAGGTGATCCTTCTGGGTACTTTAAGTAAGTTTGGTAAGTATTTTCTAAGTTGTAAGGTAATTTAATTTAGTCATATCTGTTGTTGTGGTATGTTGCGGAAGCAGCACTGTAAATTGCGATGACAAGTCATTAGGCGATTGGCTAATGACTGCCTTGACAAAAGTTAAAGGCAGCCATGCCTTTTTTAGTTGCAGTTTGACTCTGTTTTAAGTTATGCCTTCAGATCAAGGTATATATTAGGTTTGGTATTTTTCCTATGCCTATTTAAGTAGTAATAGGTAGGATAAAATATTTATACTGCCTCTGGAGTACCATGGTATCAAAAATAAATAAATAAATACATAAATAAATGTTAAAACATTAAAATTCACCATAATACACTATATTTTACAAATATATGGTACAAAAGTGTATTTTCTATTTTTAACATGTTTAAATGTGTACAGAAAAGTCGACAGAGCAGCCCGGTAACACCTACAAATTACAGTGCTACTTAAAAATTTGCAATTTTCCCTAGAATGCTATAAAAATATATAGACAATTATAAATGCATTACTCTATCTATAACCACTTTAATAAACAGAAAAACGCAGACCATAGAACCAAAACTGTAATAAAAACTATGTGGCTGCCTTTCACCGTTGATAAATACAGCCATTATGCCATTATACAGTCACACACTGACTTCTCATCCACATGTACCACGGTATACAACAGGCTTACTGGGGTATATCACACCACAATTTATAACTACGTTTTTTAAAACGTATAACTTTAACACTACTTACACTATTCACTCATATTACCAGAAAGTACCATTTAGACCGCATAATGTATATTCCTGCCCATTATATCTACATCCGTTCACACACTTTCACACAACGTTTGTTTCAATTAACACGCTC
The DNA here is from genome assembly GCA_963921515.1 of Calotriton arnoldi. NCBI lineage: Eukaryota > Metazoa > Chordata > Amphibia > Caudata > Salamandridae > Calotriton > Calotriton arnoldi. The sequence continues at coordinate 1,868 of CAWUFW010024272.1, read as the reverse complement.
CATTTGACGCCACTCCACTCTATCCCACTCCACTCTCTGCTAATACACTCTACACCACTCAACTCTAAGTCACTCATTATACACCACTAAACTCTAAGCTAATCCACTGTACACCACTCCACTCTACTCCATTCCAGTCTACACCACTCCACTCTACACCACTTTACTCTACACTATCATACTCTGTCACTCCATTCTATGACACTCCAGTCTACGCAACTCCACTATATGCCCCTCCGCTGTATGCTACTCCAATATACGCTATCCCACTGTATGCAACTCCACTCTGCAACACCACAATCTACATTATTGTACTCTATGCCATTCCGCTGTACGCTACTTCACTGTACACCACTACACTGTACTCTATTCCACTGTACGGCTCTCCACTCTGCGACACTCCACTGTATGCCACTGCACTATACGCCACTCCACTCTACGACAATTCAGTGTACGCTATTACACGGTACAACACTACATCCTACACCATTCCACTCTCATCCACTACAATCTATGTCACTACACTCTTTGCTACTACACTCTTTGCTATCCCACTTTATGACACTCCACTGTATGCCACTCTACTCCATGCTACCCCATTATATGCCACTCCACTCCACATCACTGCGCTGTACGCTACTAAACTCAATGTTATTCCACTCTACACCACTCCACTGTATACTGATCAATTATATGCCACTCCACTCTGCGCCACTTCTCTCTATGCCACTACACTGTACACTATTACACTGTACACCACTCTACTCTACAACACTCCACTCTACCTCACTCCACATTATGCTATTACACTGTGTGCCACTATAGGCTATCCCACACCACTCTACCCCGCTCCACTCTACAAAACTTCACTCTACAGTGTTCCACTCTACAATACTCCACTGTCTGCCACTCCACTCTATGCCACTATAGTCTACGCTGTTCTACACTACTCCAATGTACACCACTGCACTTTACCCTGCTCTAGTCTATGCTATTCCACTGTATGCCACTCCACTCTACGCCACTGCACTGTAACCCACTCTATTGTATGCTATTTGACTTTAGGCCACTACACTGTAACTCACTCCACTCTACGCCAATCCACTTTACACCACTCCACTACATGTCACTCCACTTTATGTGACTCCACTCTACAGCACTCCACTGTACACTATTTCACTGTATTCCATGCCACTCTACCACACTCCACTGTACGCCACTGCTCTGTACAACACTCTACTGTACGCTATTCCACTCTATGCTACTCCACAGTACGACACTCCAGTCTATGCCACTCCACTATACACCACTACACTGTACGCCAATCCACTGTATACTATTCCACTGTACGCTACTCCACTGGATGACACTCCACTGCAACACACTTCAGTGTATGCCATTGCACTGTACACCTCTATACTGTACATCAATCCACTCTACACTATTCTATTGTACGCAACTCCACTGTACGGCACTCCACTCTATGCTATTCCACTCTATGCAACTCCATTGTATCCCACTCCACTGTATGCTACTGTAATATACTGTATTCCACTGTATGCCACTCCACTGTATGCTACTGTACTCTAAGCCACTTTAGTCTACCCCACTCCACTCTATTTCACTCTACTTTATGCCACACAACTCTATGCCACTTTATTCTATTCCCCTCTGGCCTACCCCACTGCATTCTACGCTACTCCCCTCTATGTTATTTCACTCTATGCTAGTCCACTGTACGCATCTCCACTTCTCCCCACTAAACTCTATGCTATTCTACTCTATGCTACTCCACTCTATGCCACTCTACTCTACGCCACTCCACTATACACTATTCCACTCTACGCTGTCTTGTGGTTTATGGCCTC
>CAWUFW010024271.1:0-63123 GCA_963921515.1 Calotriton arnoldi | reverse complement strand
AGAAGTGTTCAGACAAATACGGTTGGGGTTTCAGCATCTGATAAGATTGAATCACTGCCCAGGCATGTTTTTTCTTGGAGAAGGCAGTTTTGTCCATTAACAACGAGATTCGTTTAGTTGCACTATTCACTGCATTTTTTAATCCAGAGTAGGAGGTAGTTGTATGCCAGGCCTCTTCGAGGTGTAGGTCTGAAAGTGATTCTTTTAAAACTGTGATGATGGAATTATTTAGCCTCGCTTGCTTTTCAATTTCTTCCCAGCAAAAGTGGTCTAAAGTATTGTCTTCTGCTTGCCTCATCCGCCAATAATATTTGACCACCGCCCCTTGTCTGGCTGGTTTCTGGTTTTTAAGCCCATATTCCAATCGAATTTGTGCCTGAGAGATATAACGGGGGATTGAAAACAGGCTCTTAAAGAAACTCGATTGTGCTCGGTTTCGGGCGGCGGCATCTTTTGTGTTCATGATTTCCGACCCATACGATATAGTCGGTATGAATTTTGCTGCGATTACCTTAAGCAGGTGACCAGTTGAGCAGCCTTTTAACTTCCTCTGTAAGATTTTAATGGCGAGGAGGAGTTGTTTTGCTTTTATTTTGCCTTGGTCCAGGTGTTGCTTAAAATTAAGGTTGTGATCGAATTGAAACCCTAGGTATTTGTACGAATCCACCTGGGATATTGGTTTGTCGTCCAGTTTCCAGGTGAATTTGCCTTTTGACCCTGTTTTGTGATGTTTGGAAAAGCATAACACCTTGGTTTTCTTAAGGTTTATTGTTAGTTGAGCAGAGGTGGTGTAAGCTCCTAGTTGTGTCATTGATCGCTGCAGACCTATCGGTGTTTGAGCTAGGAGAACAATATCGTCCGCGTATTGGAGGCTGGTGATTGGTGTTTTGCCCAGTTTTGGGGGGTCAGTTTGAACTAGTTGGAGATGCTTCTCAAGGTCGGCGGTGTAAATGTTGAATAGACAGGGGGCCAGCACGCACCCCTGTTTTAGCCCGTTTTTTGTTGGAATCTTGTGTGTTATGCTGCGCCCATCTCCTTTCCTTATTTGAACCCACGTATGTGAGTAAAGGTTGATTATCGCCTCCAGAAGTTTAGTTGGTGCCCCCCAACTTTGCATTTTGGCCCATAGCTTTGCTCTCGGTACTTTGTCAAACGCCGCTTTAAGATCGATAAAGCACGCGTACAGAGTACGGGATTTTGCATAAGCTTGATTAACTAGAAGTGTGACAGCGGAGATGTTGGTAAGGGTGCCCATTACAACCCGAAATCCGGTTTGCGTGTTTGGCATCAAATTTGTACGGCTAACCCAGTCTTCTAAATCTACCAGCAGGTTCGAGGCATACATCTTTGCCTCAACGTCGATTAATGCTATCATTCTGTAGTTAGCAGGATCCGAGCGTGAGTCAGATTTGTATATGGGATTTAAGATACTTCCTCGCCAGGAGTCAGGGATCGTGCCGGATGCTAGCATGTGTGTGAAAAGCGGGGTGAGGATACCGGACCAGAATGAAGGGTCATGCTAGAATAGTGCATTTGGCAAGCCGTTGGGCCCTGGAGCTCCCTCAGGTCTTAATTTTTTTATGATTTTGAGAACCTGTTCTTGTGAAATCTGCGGGGAGAATTCTGGTGGTTCTGACTTGGGTGTATCGTGGGCTATTCCTGCAGTAGGGACTCCATGGTTTATAACGCCTAAGAATGGAGTAGCGTTATATGTAAGTTCGATATGGGCTCTCCAGGTGTCCTCCATTATGTCCGAGTTGAAATGTCGGTTCTTGCCATTTGATAGCTGGTTAATGACTTCCCAGAAGAGCTTGGAGTCTCTTTGTTTACTGGCATGGAGGAGTTTCGCCCAAAGAAGTTCTCTGAAGTCTTTCTTAGCCGCCTTGATGTCCCTTTTTAGGTCTTTTCTTGTTTTTGATATTAAGGAGAGGATATCCTGAGAGGGTTCTGAGCCTCGAACTCGAAGTTGTCTTAGATATTTATTCAGTTGATTTTTTTGTTTCCTTAGGCTGTTAATGAACCACGCTGCCCCTGATGATCTTCCTACTTTACGGCCCTTGCCTTGTCTTGAAAATGTGTTGTTTAGATCATTAGTAAAGGATACCCAGACCTTTATACACGATGATTCGGCTTTGAAACTCTCCAGAAGAGCAGTGCATGTGGCCATGATGTCACCAATGTTTTCCTTTTTCCAAGTGAGTCGTTTTAAATTATAGCATTGCGTTGGTAGGGACATCGCATTATCTGTTATTGAGTTTACCGTGCTTATGAGCAAAGTGAAGGTTTGGGGATGGTGGTCGCTTTCTGCCCTTTCTTTTATTTGGAAGTTCGAAATGTATGGGAGAATGTCCTGATCCGTAAGTGTGTAATCAATAATTGAGCCCGTTTTTTGCATAACCCTTGTATATGCTGGGGGGCTCTCAGACGGAATTTGTCCGTTTAGCACACACATAGAGAGTTCTTCCAGCAGGGATGCACATCTGTTACTGTGTGTATCACATTGTTTGCTGGGTTGTGAATGGCCTATTGATCTTTCTTTCCTGCCATATAGTAGGTTCATATTGAAATCTCCTGACAGAATGATGTTGGCGTGTGGATGAGCAAGTTTAAGAGTGGCTAATGTTGCTGTTAAATTCTCAATTCTTGACCTCTTTTGTTTAGATGAAGGGTGGATATAGACGTTCAATAGTAGCAGGCTATTGGAAGGGCGAGGCCACTAATTTGTTGCATGACATCCAAGTCGAGTCGAGGTCTAATTCAGAGACTTGCCATGAGATGTCAGTCAAGACGAAAATAGAGAGGCCTCTTTTAGCTCTTCCATATTTTGAGTCTCTCTTGGCCGGATTGAGATATTCTTTATATCCTACAATTGGTGAAGGATTTGTCTGCCTGTCTCTTGAAGAAGAAGTAGATCATGCTGTGTAATGAATTCCATAAAGTTGGGATCTTCTAATTTTGTGCTTAAGCCATTCACATTCCAGGAGCAGATGTTACAACCGTTGTCTGGTTTTGATGCTTTGGTTGGATTTGTTCATGCCATTCCGTGGCTGGTTCCGGCTATGTTCGTCTGCCTATGACCCGGAGGCTTGACTGCTTTGGGGTGAGCGAAGGTGATCGTGATTTTCCTTCCGGTTTGGACTGTGCCCTTGATTGGACTATGATGTTCCGGGCCTTTCACACCTCTCAGAATGCCCTCTGATGGGTTGAGTTGTTGTAGCGGGCTTGGGTAACGGGGGGAACAAGCTTTTTTATCTGTATGCCCCATTTAGCAAATGAATCCTGCTGCTGCCAGATCTGCTCGGTGATGGAGTTGTCGGAAAAAGTTGCTGTAGTGATTTCATGACCGCTCGAATCGGGATTAAGTCTGAACTCTATGCTTTCTAAATTACGGGTGTCAATGTGGCTCAAGGAAGGAAGTGCTTTGAATAGTTTTAGTAATACACTACTGTTGAGGATGTCATGAGTTCCCCTCGAGACGTAATGGGGGATAAAGTCCAGCTTATTGTTGTTGTCGAAAAAGTCCGGCCCTCGTTCGGTGTCTGGGCTCTTTGCGGTTTGTTTGTCCACCACGATTCACCCCGGGAAGATCGGGCAAAGTTTCTGAACATTACGTGTATTGTTTTGTAATTGTATATCATTGTTCTTTGCGGACATTGCTGCACTGCTTCCCAGGCGGTAGCTGTTTGTTGTTTCAAGGTTACTCCTCTCCTCTCTGTCACCCTCCTTGGGCAAGATGGCTTCCTTTGAGCTGATTGTAGTGGATTCTATCATATTACACCCAGGTGTAGGTGTAGTTTTCAGAGTTTGTGTAGCCTGGGTTGTTAGGTACCGTTTCTTTTCCTTTTCAGTGGGCTTGAATATGCTGTATATGTTTACTGGCTGCGGATGTTCCATTATGGGTTGTTTATGGCTTTTTGAGGCAGTGGGCTTATTGATTGATAGGGTCGGGTGATCCTCAGGGCTGACATCCTCAATGTTTGTAGGTGTAACGTTATCTTCGCTTTGAGTCACATCTTGCTCCATCGTAGTGCTGGTTGCATTCAGTGCCTGTCTTATTTTTTTTCCCTTTCTGGCCTTTCTCAAGCGTTTTCTCTCCCGCTTGGATAATAGAACTGTTACTTTTGTTTGATTTGCTGATGGCTGGTTGCAATAATCAATTGGTGGAGTGACCAAGGCGCCTGTGTTGCCCGATACTTTTGGTGGTTGTGGTGTATTTGTGCTTTCCGGTGTTTGAGCTGAGTTAGACCCCATTACTCTTGCATTTTGCTCCCTAAGAGGGCTAGGACGAGCCTGATCCTCTTCCCTCAGTGTTTCTTTGGCTTTCTCAACTGATAGATTGGTCTTAGATGAGGCGTCCCTGGTGACCCCCAATAATTCGGTCATTAGAGTTGGGACTACTGCTAGTTGATCTGTTATTTGAGTGCAGTGGCAATGACACATTTGGTAAGTTCTCGGTCTAGCTGCACCCTCAAGGTCATCTCATTAAGGTTTTGCAGCTTTTGTTTCACCCCCTGAACGTAGTTGGCTAGGGTGTTTAAAAGATCCACTTGGGTGTCTAACTTATCTGCATGGTAAATCATGGCTTTACCAATGGTGTCCAAAGTGTTTAGCAAATGCGGCCAAACTGCGGATGGTGGTGAGCTGGCTCTTTGTTCCTGAAGAAGTTGGAGGTCCGGGGATGGAAAGTCCAGTGAGCCCGGAATCTCACTTGATTGCTTCCTTTTTTGTGACAGTGGCATCATGGGAGAATTTTCAGGGTTTTTAAATTTAAAATGCATGTCATCGTGTTGGTTGAAGAACAAGAGTTCCTGACCTGGTTGATGGACTTTTTCCAGTGAATGAAGTGGCGAGGCAAATTGGTCTTGCTTATTAGTGTTTTCTTCGACGGAGTCCAAGTCGTCTGCAGGTAAGACCACCGGCGATGTGTATGTGTTTCCAAAAGGACTAAGGATGTTTAAACTCGTCTGATGTGTTGGGACGACCTCATTGTTACCGTTGCAACTGAGTGAGGGTTGTTGTTGCTGCGGCAGTTGTGATTCTGAAGAGAGCGGGTGGCAGTGTATTAGTGCCTCAATGGCTTTGACATTGTGACTTTGGCCGCTTTCTAGGAGAGCTTTAGTTGTTAGTAATTGCGAGCCTTGGGCTTCACTATTTATCGCGTACTGGGAATCTGGTCCCGTTTCCCGAAGTTCTTCCGTTTTGTTCTGTCATGGGAGGAATTCGTGTCAACTTCGCTTTGAACGTCAGTGATGTCATTGCTAGGATTGGTGTGTTTGGGGCATTCGAGGTCACTGCGGTCCTGGTTTTCCTTGATGGTTTTTGTGGCCACTTTAAAAAAATCGGTGATCAGCGCCCGTTTACCGCTTTTGGGCATGAATAGTGCCTAGATGGTGCAGATGGAGTGCCTTACTTGCCTCCTTCATGAGTGACATGTGGGGCTGATTCAGAGACTTTTTTGCTGATGGTTAACTTAGCACTTGCCATTCCAGAGGTTGCTGCAGTAACCGTGGTTAAATCTCCCAACACGTGCCGCATGTCGCAGTTTGTTTGCCTCAGCCCTGTTTGGGTCGTTCCCCCCCGACGTGATTCCGGGTGAGGTGCAGATATACTCCATGACCGACGCCGGGGTCCATCCTTTTCCGTCTCTTTTTTGGAATTAGCTGACGGTTTTTTGTCTTTTTTCTCCCCTCCTCTCGTTTTTCCCGACCTTATAACGAGTTGTTGCCCACCCGCCTAGCGAGCTTGGGCTACTGGAACTGAGGATTTGGGGGTGAGTTGGAAAAGATGACTTTTGACAGGTGGCAGTTTTCGATTTCGTTTTCACTTGAAAAGACTTTGAGTTAATCAGTCAGTTAATCAGTCAGAAAAGTAAATATTGAGTATTGGGTTTAGCCTGTCCGTCCTGTGAAGACAAACCGCGGGAGGGGGGAGGCAGTTGGAATCAGAGTCAGAGTCCCCCTCGCACCCCCCCCACACCCGTGGCTTCTCACCGTTTATCACCTAAGCCTGCTGCTGCTGCTGCAGCCACCTCCACTGCTGGTCACTATCAGCTGACGTGCGGGCGTGCTCCTTCCCGCCGGGGGGGCTCTTTACTGGGCTCCGCAACCTGTGCTGTCAGCCGCCGCCTCCTCGCCACCTCCTCTTCCACAAGTCATTAGATGCCTAACACATCTAGGCTTTGAGCCGGTCTCAAGGGAAGATTCATGTGATATTGTGATGGCTACTTAGCAATCAGAGGAGAATTGGAGCAACCTAATTTTACCTCCACCCTGTTTATGTCATGTACATACATTTATGCCTATATATATGACATTTATACTTAAATGTGGTTACATTTTATTAAAGTGTGCAGCGCATTTAACCAAAATAGTAATGAAATGTAGCTATTATCATTGATATAAGTTACACATAACTGCATTAGGTTAATTCATAAACTGATTTAATCCTGTTCAATTTGCATTCACATTTAACAATGATTGTACACTTTCACTGATAATGTAGTAAGCTGGCTCTTTATGTGATATATCAATAATCTGATGTACCTTGTAAGGAGTCCAGGGGTTCCCTTATAAGTAGACAGGGGCTTGCTCTAGCAATCCCAAGGTGTTCTAATAGGCGTAGGGTGGTCGAGCAGCCTTAGGCTTAACCGAATGGAGTGCAGGACATCTGCAACTACACACAATGATCAATAAAAGACACACACAACACAAGAAGGAGATCCATACCAATATATAAAAATAGCAGGTATCTTTACATATGTTTAGGCATCAGAGAAAAATCATTCAGGTTAGTATGTTTCTAAATATGAATTCTTTTCAGTTCATAAAATAGACACAGTGCAATTTTTGAGTTTTGCATTGTTATCCTATGAAAGGAAGCACAGGTGCTGCAACAGGTATAGTACAGCGACTTAGGCATACAAAGAAACTGACTCAAAAAGGGATCAAACAATGTGCAGAAAAAGAGATGAATATAACTGTCTAAGGAGATACCCTCTTAATTTTATTATGGGCCCTCCTTGGCAGGGTTAAATATTGAAAGGCGGGGTAAACTTGGGAAACTATATCCCTGTCCCCTATCTGCTAATATCAACATATTTAAGCCAAATCGTTGCCACTGCTGGTCATTGGCCTTCATCAGGATACAGATCCCTTAGCTATTATCTCTAAAGAAAAGTCCCTCCTCCTTACTCTCTATATGGAGGTGAACAATGGTAACAGGCCACACTTGCCACTTGTAACACTCCAGGAAGTACCTAGAAGATAAATCTAACATCATTATTCCACGAACCTTAAAGGGTAGGAGGTTCCCCTTCTATCCCTCCAATTGCTAAAACCATTCATTCAATGAACCAGTGTCACCCAGATATTCAACGTGTCCACCCTTACAGTGCATAGGCGTGAAACACACACATATATATGTTTTCCCAACACCCTGTGGAAAACAATAAAAACATTCTTTACCTGAGTTTCAGTCTTTGTTCTAAAACCGGGGTAAGAAAGGGAACGTCGCCCTATAGTCAAACACTGAACAGATGTGTGGAGGGATAGTGATCCTACATAAATATTTCTTGAAAGAACCCCATAATTCATGTTTAAAGTTGCCCCCTCTCAAATGGTCACTATCTTTTTTAAAAACATGTTTTGATAGTTCCCTCATCCCTTTTACCTTTACTTCTGTCATCTTTGTGGTGTAATTAAATTCTATTTGTTATACCTCAACACTTCAGATGCAAGGGGCCACCTTTCCAACTCTCCTATATTCAATGTCACAGCATCCATGGGTTGAAAACGCAAGTTAAAAAATTCTTTTCGAACTTATTACCACCCCACTGTCTTCCAAAACAGACCTTAAGATGTTCTCGCGTGAGAGGGTGTATACCTATATGGTTATATGACAGAAGTACGCATGGCTAAACAACGGGTGCCTCAACAACGCAGTCCCAACAGCAAATGCGTCTTACCCACACATTCCTTTACCACACATGCCTTAACAACGAATTTCATTGTAAAGACATGATTGCTAAAGGGATATGTGTGGTAAATTACCACTATCCCAAACCTCCCCGCCCTGAGCCCTAAAACCCTGCCCCCTACCTCGTGCCCCACCGCCTTGAGCTGTAAAACTGACTCATCCTGCCCTTAAAACTACCCCTTCCCCTTCCTCCACCCTAAGGACTAAAATCCTGCCCCCTGACAAAATCTGCCCTGACCCCAGCCCCTGCCCTAAGCCCTAAACCTAACCCTGCCCTGCCATTAAAACTAACCCTTCCATTCCCCCTGCCCAGAGGCCTAAAACCCTGCCCCTGCCAAAAACTACTCCGACCCTGACCCCAGGGCCCCCCACCCTGAGCCCTAAAACTGACACCCTCCCCTGAAAACTGCCCCTTCCCCCCTGCCCTGTGCCCTAAAACCCTTGCCCAACCCTTAACACTACCCTGCCCCCCACCCTAGGCCCTAAAACCGACCCCCACCCATAAAAACTACCTGGCCCCAGCCCCACTTACATGTCTGTGTCCGAAGCTTCCTGTCCCGACGCTTCCTGTTCCTCTCCTCACCCATCTGGCCATCTAGACAGATGTCTGCCTTAACCACAAATACGCGTGGTTAAGGCAGATGTATGGTTCAGGCAAGCGTTGTCCCACTCGCGGGGAAATGGCACATGTGGCTCAGCCAGCGTTGTAAAGGCTGTTTCCCTCCCTATATAAATGATGAATATGCTAAACAGAAAGAGGCACAGAATACACTGAAAAATAGCTCAGGAAAAAGAGATACAGATACCACCAGTTCTGGAAGTGACCACAGTGATTATTAGTATCAACCAAGGACTAGAGGCAGAGGCTACCATCAGGGGCAGGGTCAGACATCCCTCCCCCCCACCACCCCAGGGACCCGGGTACAGTTGGCCTCCAATGTATCCCCAAATGCAACAATTCCATTACTATGAGAACCCCAACCCTTTTTTAGGGATAGGCAGGGGAAGGGAAAAACAAAAAGAACAAAGGGTGCAGTGGGAGAACTTGAACCAAAGAATCACATGGAGTATGACCAGAGATTTCCTTTCAGGCAGGGGCAAGGAAATAGTTGGACTGATATAACACTGACTCAAGAACAGGAAAGAGTTCTAAATAAAGGCCTGGAATTTGTCCTTACCAACAGGGTGGACAATTTAAACTTGAAATGTGAACTCAATGAGTTCTTTAGGAAAGTACGTCTGAGTGTCTTCTTTGGCAAGGAACAGCAGGAATTTAATCAACAAGGGGACGCATTTGAGCAGGCAGTGATCCGAGAGATTGATTTGATGACTAAGACGGAGAGAAAACCTTTTTCTATCTGACAAAACAGGAAAGGCAGGCCTTCCAGGAACTCCAGGGGGACCCCCGGATAATCATTAAGCCAGCAGACAAAGGGGGTGAGATTGTTATTCAGATAATGGAGGACTACAAGACGGAATAACTTTGTTTGCTAACAGACAGACGTAACTATAAAATATTAAGAAAAGATCCTACCCCAGAGTTACAGAGGGTTATCAGCTCCCTCGTAGATGAGGAAATAATGAATGGTTGGATATCCCAGAACAAAGTGGCTTTCCTTTGTAGAGAAAAACCAGCTGTCCCTTACTTTTCTACGCTGCCTAAAGTACACAAACCCACCAGACCCTCACTCGGAAGACCGATAGTGTTGGGGATAGGTTCAGTACGAGAACCTTTTCACAGTTTTGTTGCTTTTTCTGAAGACAAATTGTGGAGAAGTTGCATCCTATCTGAAGGATATAAGAGAAGTGTTGAATCTCATCAAGGACTACATTCGACCCTCAGACGGAATTCCTGGTAGGGTTGGATATCAAATCCTTGTACACCAATGTTCCCCAAGAATAAAGTCTGAGGGTTATTGAAAACATGTTGTTCTTGGAGCAGTGGGAACACCAAACTCTAAGGCCTTATATTTTGAGCCTAGCAGAAGTGGCCCTTAACAGGAATTTCTTCCAACTTCATAAAACAATGTACCTTCAGTCACATGGAAATTCCATGGGGAGTACATTCGTGCTGAGTCTGGCATGCCTTTATGTTTCAGAATTCGAGAGGGAACATATTTGTTCCCTGGGAAATCCCCTTTCAGATTCTATCAGGATTTAGCGTTGTTATATTGACAATGTGTTTTTGATCTGGCGAGGTGACAGATAGTTGGTGGAGGAATTTCTCAGATGGTTGAAAAGTAGAAACACTTTCTTATTTTTTGCCTCAACTATCTTCCCCTCATTTTTTCTATCTGTGTATTTGTTGATTAAATCGGAGGCCGGCAGGTTGGTGAGTGAAGTATTTAACAAACAGACAGATAAGAAAAATCTGCTATCCTTCCAAAGTTTCCATCCGAAATCTCTGAGAGAGAACCTGCCCTATGGGCAGTTTCTTCGCTTGAGAAGGAACTGCTCTGAGAAAAGTAACTTTGGAATGAAAACAGAAAGTCTCAGTACAAAACTGCGGGAAAGGAATTACCCCAGACAAGTCATCAGGAGGGCTTAGAAGAGAGCAAGTAACAGCAACAAGGCTCCCTTTTGGAGACATCCGAAAAACCTAAGGTGGATAGAAACAATTGTGTGACTACTTTTCGCACAGCCTCGAACTGTGTGAAAAGATTGTGACAAGAAATTGGTGTATTCTGAATTTCAATGAGTTGAACCTAGGAACACCACTATTTACCTTTAAGAAAAGTGCAAGCATTAAGAACTTATTGGTACACACGAGACCACAAGGGCTGAAATCCAAACCATGACCTAACCTGATGGGGCTTCCTTCAATAACAGGACATTATGCCTGTGACTCATGCAAAGCTTCCCCACTTACCAGCAGTACGAAATCGGTGGAGTTGGGTCTACAGTGCCCCTGGATACTAACAAGTCATCCTACATGTAACTCAGAGAATTTAATATACTTAATTAGGTGCCCATGCAACCTTATGCATGTGGAGATGACAACGAGATGGATAAGATTCAGACTTTTGGAAAATGAGTAATGTGAGGTGCAAGAAAACGATGACAAGACTGACCTCTCATTTTGCCGATATGAAACACTCCGAAAATGTTCTAAAATGGGTAGTGATTGACAAATCCTTCATTTCAAACACAGTGAGAGATGTTAAAGTCTTCCTGTTCAGATGTGAACAAAGATGGATACATCGATTGAATAGTAGCGGGAGGGGGTTGAATGATGAGATCCTTTTGGCACTCTTTGAATTGTACCCAATAGGGCTGAAGTTGGGAGGTGGACTCTCCCATGAACATAACATGTGGGTTTAGCTAAATACCAATAGCTAGGAATATCCACACACATCTGATTTTTACCCTTAAGAAGTTACTTAAGCAGATGATTATAACAATCATGGTATGAAAAATACACAGAAAAACACATAACAAGTGGGGGAATGGGAATTGCCAGTTTTCAGGATGACCATGGTGGGGGCAATAAATAATTAGACCAGTGAGGACACAGATTAGTGTTGAGAAACACATAAACACACTATGACTAGTTAATTAGCGGGCTTCATGGAAAAGCAATCAGGCACTTAATGTGCATTTGGGTGCTCTCTATATACAGGCAGACAGATGGTAGGAATATCTACTCACTTAGGATTGGAACAAATTTGAAAAAAACTAGTGGGGAATGCCGCAGAGATACATTCCAGTTTTGATGAAATACACAGGAGGGGGTCATGTTACTCGGAAGAGTCGGAGGCCAGCTGGTTCTATACTAGGCTCAAAGTCATAAACATCAGGCTTTTAACATACATTATGGGTACTATACATAAAACAAATATTCTCTTATTTCTGTCTACTGGCTGATAAATGAGAGAAAGGACAGCGAATGCCCAAAATATGGCGGACAAAAAGGAATGCGGAACGTACTAGAGACACGTTCTAGCATCGGAGAAGGCCGCAGGAAAGGTGGTCACATGATGCAGAAGACCGCGGATCCACCATTACAAGTGGAGTCCAGGCACTCGCACAGCGAGCGTCAGAGGGTAAAGAGTGACGATAGTGAAGGGAGATGTCAGACCTTGATGAACTAAGTCACCCAAGAGTTAGTCTCGCTAAAATTTAAATTGAGCACTTAGCGGGTTTACTGATTTGTTGACTTTGGTAACATACACATTAGGATTGCTGGTATAACGACTGGCAATGACTCACAAGCGGAGGTGAGTTTGGAAAAAGTGATAGTGTGCTGGAAGACAGTGGGGTTGTAATAAGTTCAAAAATAATTTTGTAACTTGTGTTTTCAACCCCTTGGGTGCTGTGACATTGAATATAGGAGAGTTAGAAAGGTGGCCCCATGCATCTGAATGTTGAGGTATAACAAATAGAATTTACTTACACCACATAGATGACATAAGTAAAGGTAAAAGGTATGAGGGAACTACCAAAACATTTTTTTAAAAGATAGTGTCCATTTGACAGGGGGTAACTTTCAACATGAACTATAGGGTTCTTTCAAGAAATATTTATGTAGGATCACCATCTCTCCACACATCTGTTCAGTGTTTGACTATAGGGCGATGTTCCCACTCTTACCCAAGTTTAGGAACAAAGACTTTGAAACTCAGGTAAGTAATGTTTTTATTGTTTCCCACAGGCTGTTGGGAAAACATATATATGTTTGTGTTTCACACCAATGCACTGTGAAGGTGAACACGTTGAACATCTGGGCGACACTGGTTCATTGAATGAATGGTTTTAGTGATTGGAGGGATAGAAGGAGGGGAGCCTCCTACCCTTTAAGGTTCTTGGAATAATTATCTTACATTTATCTTCTAGGTATTTCCTGGAGTGTTACAAGTGGCAAGTAGGACCTGTTAAGCATTGTTCACCTCCATATAGAGAGTAAGGAAGAGGGACTTTTTTTGAGATAATAGCTAAGGGATCTCTATCCTTATGAAGGCCAATTACCCTCATTGCCACCAATATGGCTGAAACATGTTGATATTAGCAGATAGGGGGACAGGGATAAAGTTTTCCAAGTGTACCCCGCCTTTAAGATTTTAAACCTGCAAAGGAGGGCCCATGATAAAATTAAGAGGGTACCCCCTTAGACCGTTTCATACATCACTTTTTCTGCACATTGTTTGATCCCTTTTTGAGTCAGTTTCTTCATATGAAAAAAACAGTGCTCCACCCTGAACAATGGTCTGCATCAGGATGTGTTAGCGGCCCTATGATGAAGCATGCCACTACCTAGTGGGTGAGGGCAATTTTAAGAAACTAAAGGGTTTCCTAGGAATATTCCTCTCCCTCCTGTCATATGTGATATATCACTTTCCCTTTGTGTGTGTTTAGAGATTTGGATGGGAGGACAAGGGAAGTTTAGAGTTTCTTTCCCCTTCCATATTGTGTATATATAGTGTTTCCACTTTTGTCTGCACCAAGACACGCAGCCTGCAATGGCAGCCTTGCATGTGCTTGATGAAGGGTTTTCTGAGTCTCCCTAAATGTGATCCTGTATTCCTCAGTAGTGAGTCCAAAGCCATCAATCAGGGTATCCTTCATGAGGTTATAAGACTGAGCATCTGTCTCATTCAGTGTCAGGAGCCTATCTCTACACTTTCCTGAGAACAGCTCCCATAGAAGAGAGTCCCAATACTTCTTATTGAGCTGTCTCAATTTACAAGCCCTCTCAACGGCTGTAAACCATTTGGTTATATCATCACCTTCTGCATATTTAGGGACAATCCCTTTGGGAATTTTAGGGTCAAACACTACTTATTTCTCCCTATTTAAATTGTTGCTGCCAACAGAGATAGGTCCTAGGCCTATCTCAATTCTTTCCTTTTCTATAGTCAGGAGTTTACCCTCTAATGCTATCCTCTTGGCTAGTTTCTGAAGATCTGCATCTTCAGTGTCTATCCCTTTTGGGACACTACTAGGAGTGCTCCCAGTGGAGTTGTCTTCTGAATGGGTAGTGGTGGAGTCAGTTCACCTCTTCCACCTCTTGGTCCTCTTCATCTTCCCCAGTGGGGGAACCTTTACTTGCCAAGGCCTTGTTTACTGCCAGCAGCTGTTGTGGATGGGCTTTTGTGGGTCTAGGTCCCATGGCAAGTTTCCATGCGTTACAAAGCTCCTTAAGCTGGGGGCAACCTAAGGTCTGAAAGGGTGCCAGGTTGAGCTCCTGGGAAGGCCTGGTTCAGACATGGTTTTTAAAGTAGTTGGGAACTTTTTAAGAACTTACAAAGAATAGTAAGGACTTACAAAAAGTTCTAACTGCTTTACTACTTTTAAAATTCTAAACAGTTTTGCACAGGGACTTAACCAAGGCCCTAACAGCTATTTTTAAACAATTTAGAAAAAAATTGAAATCGAAAAAAGGATTTATAACTAAAGACAATTTAGCATTCCTTAGTGGAATCACTTATTATCCACGTGGTACAGCAAATGTCAAGTCTTGTATCCCACCGCTGCACCACCAATGTAGGAAGCTGGCTCTTCATGTGATATATCAATAATCTGATATACTGTGTAAAGAGTCCAGGGGTTCCCTTATAAGTGGACAGAGGCTTGCTCTAGCAATCCCAAGGGGCTCTATTAGGGGTAGTGTGGTAGGGCAGCCTTAGGCTTAACCGAGAGGAGTGCAAGACATCTGCAAATACACACAATGATCAATAAATGACACACACAACTCAAGAAGGAGATCCACACAAATTTATAGAAATACCAGGTATCTTTATATTTGTTTAGGCATCAGAGAAAAATAATTCAGGTAAGTACATTTTTAAATGTGAATTCTTTTCAGTTCAAAAAGTGGACACAGTGCAATTTTTGAGTTCTGCAATGTTATCCTATGGAAGAAAGAACAAGTTCTGCAAACATGTATAGTGCAGTGACTTACGGGACCAATCTTCAGGAGTTAAGGTGAGTGGTGGGCAAGGTCCAAGGCAGCACCAACAGTACACCACCAGCGGCATGAGGACAGCTGGGTGCAGGGTGCTGTGTCTGAACTGGGGTGGCGAAGTGACCTAAAGAACGATGATGGATTCAACCCAGATCTGTGACTGGGGGTGAGTGTCTGAAAAGTTTCAGCGCTCCGTCCATCATCTCTTTGTGTTTGGGTGCAGGGTGCAAAACAGCATCGGGAGCTCAGTGTTAATCTACGGAGATCGGTCTCTGCGAAAAGAGGCTGCAGGCTCGGGCTA
Source organism: Calotriton arnoldi (assembly GCA_963921515.1). Lineage (NCBI taxonomy): Eukaryota > Metazoa > Chordata > Amphibia > Caudata > Salamandridae > Calotriton > Calotriton arnoldi. Next base: position 47,947 of record CAWUFW010024271.1, on the reverse strand, counting down.
GGAAGCCACTCAGGCTGAACCAACAGGGGGGCTCAGGCCTCACGATGCTCGGGTACTGGTGGCCACCTTTGGTCCTCTTCTCCACAGCCCAGGGGCGACGTCTACAGAGGTGTCCTTAGGTGTTGAGTTTTTCCTTACCAGAGCAGTCGCGGTGGAGGGGGCCTGCCTGCAAAGGCTGCAGGCAACATCGGAGGGTCCACGAGGGGTGAAACCATAATGGACTCGGGCTCTGGTGGTCTGGGGGACCTTTTTGGCACCATTGGCCCACTTCAACTCGTGTTTGGAGCAACAGATGTAGTGGTGGATTTAGGTGTCAGGTTTTGACGGTTCCAGCTGCCCCAGAGTCCTTTCCTTTGGAGTTGCTGCAAGATGCAGGTAACAGGTCCGCTGTCCCACGGGACATCTTGGCTCTTTATCAAAGGCAGGCAGTCCTCCCATGTTCGTTTCTGGAGTCAACAGCTGCCGGACGAGTCGACTCTGGAGCAGCTTTCGACAAGGGATGCAGACAGGCAGGCAGGGCTGGTACCAGGTCAGCTGCTTCTTCTCTCCTTCCTGCTTTTGTGGCTCTTCGGTGTCCTCTCTCATCTTAGGTCATCTGGATCTGCTTCTCTGTTGCTAGGGGCTCACCAAAATACTGAAATTAGGGGAGTTAGAGGAGTGTAGGGTAATAGCCAATGGGCTACCGACCCTTGGGGTCACTATGCCCCTATGTGACCACTTCCTGGGGGAAGTGGGCAGAACCCTATCCCAGAATTCCTAAGTATGCCATCACAAAGATGGCTACTTCTGAAAAATCATGTCCATCTCGCTGTAGCACACCTTAGGGGTTAGCCTTGAGGTGGCACACCTACCTGTCTAGCTAATTTTCCCACCTGTCCAGGTGCCAAGGGGGTCCTCGACAAAGGGATTGGCTTCCTCACCTATGAGGGGAGCCAGGTTTGCATTTTAAAGAAAGGAGACCTTTGAGGTTTGCCACTCAAGGAATGCTAATCAGCTGGTCAGCCTGTTTGGAGGGGGTGTTATACCCTCTTCCCGGACAGGTTTTTGTTCTGGGTCTCCTGAGAGCAGAGGTTCTCACCCTAGAAGGTCAGAACAGTGTCTCGGGTGCCAGGCTGGCAGAAACCAGCAGCAAGCACACCAGAGGCTGGTAGATTTTCAGGGGGCACCTCTAAGTTGCCCTCTGGGTGCATGTATTGGTAAATCCATCACAGGAATCAGTGATACCAAACATCCCTATTTTCAGTGAAGCAATCATGTAGCTGGGGAGCTCGTTTTCACCAGTGTCAAGCACATGTTTTAAAATGGCTTCCCTGTCCACTTGCACTGGCAGTAATAGGACTGACCAACACAGGGGCATATCTGCTCATTCAGGTATGCCCTCACATGTTATAATCAGCACCCTGCCTTATGGCTGTCAGGCCCTGGTTCAGACATGGTTTAAAAGTAGTTGACTTACAAATGTCAAATGCAGGTTTAGGGGACATGGCACACAGGGAGGTGTGACATGTTGTGTTTTCCCTTTTGTCTGTACCTAGACATGCATCCTGCTATGGCAGCCTTGCATGTGCTTGGTGAGGCATCCTTAGGGTCGCACAATTTGTGCTGTTGCCCTTAGGGACCTTCTTTAGTGCCTCAGGCCCTAGGTACCAGAGGTACCATTTACTAGGGACTTACAGAGGATGCTAAAGGTTTTGCCAATTTGGGAACAATTGTACAGTTTTAGGGAAAGAACACTGGTACTGGGGACCTGGTTAGCAGGAACCCAGTACACTTCAGTTAAAGTTGCATCAAATACCAGGCAAAAAGTTGGGGGGATACTGCAACAAGAACCCAGATCCCTACATATAATATTGTAATGTGCATCCATTTTGATCCTCAAGTTAACTTAACCTGACATTAGGCCTTAGCTGAAATTGTTTGCTTAACACTGCCAGTATGCTGTCCTCTTTCCTATGCAGATGCGTTATTGTGATTCTTGTTATTGTTGTGTATTAGACTACTGATAGTGAGGCCTGGGAGAAGAAAGTTGGCAACACTTGTGAAGAACCGGTGATGAGAGAAGGCCTTCTGTTCATGCTGTACTAGCAGGAAGCAACATTCAAGGTTAACAGCTGTGTACCTAATTATTTGGAGGTGGGAACTTAGAGAGTATGTTGACTCCCCTCAAATGCAGTTACCTGATTGGCTCTCAGTGGTGGGAGCGAGAAATGGATGTTATAGAAACTGCTGGTTGTATTTTCAATTGGTGTTTTATATTTAGTTAGGCATACTTCATCTTGACTTTGAGAGGGAACAGATCTCTCTCTCTGCTAGGCTTATTTGAGTGTGAAACTTCATGCTGAGCACTCTTCTTAGTTCCCTCGAACTTCTACTGAAGTTAGACTTTATGTGGACACTTTCTATGTTTCGCCTTTAGATTTTTCATTTAGAGAGTTCTGTCCCCACTGATGCTTAGATTAGAAAAGAAAAGTTTCTTTATGAAACATCTTATTGTGACAATTTGCTTCCTTTGCATTGTGGCTGTTACTATTTTGAACCTCATTTTCTTACAACTTAATTTACTAGTACATTCTGTTGTTCAGACTGAATTGTTATACCTTTTGAATTTATTTCTGCTTTGCATATATACTGGTTGGATTATATATACTGGTTGGATTAATGTTCTAAAATAAACCTTTATATTTGAATTATTTGATTCCTTGTCGTCATTGTGGAGTCATACTGGCTTCACACAATTGGAAATGCAATTCTGATGTTCCTTCCCTTTCAATACGTCAAGACGACTAACAAAGGTCCATATGACCGATGGGGAAATATGTTTGATGATTTCACTAAGAGATTGAGGTTCAGATATCTGCGCTCTGTCAGTTCCATATCTGAACAAGAGTCTCGGTTAAGATAGGAGAGAATAAGCATAATGTTGAGAGACACAATGACGCAGTTAATTCTGAAACCAACAACACTGTGAACAACAGAAACTGCAATCCCACACTTCATCCCTACAATCCACCAAATGGCCGTACTCAGGAAGAACCAATTACCAACCCCTTGCTAACAAAGTCTTCATGGAACTTCTTAAGATAGCTCTGTCTCTATCCTCCTTACTTCAGTGTCTGGATCTTCAGCTTTCACTCACAGGAATGCAGGTAATATACTTCCACTGTCTGGAGAAGATGTCTTGGATATACAGAAATTGTGTAAGGTTCTGGGGTACATATAACAGTGTATCTTTGCTCAAGAGTCTTGTCTCAAGAGGGGTCAGTAAGCCACACTCTCACTGTCACAGATAAAAAGCCCTGGGCAAAGTATAAATCACAAAACACTGGTATGCTGTCATCACCAATGCATATGCTAAACCCAGGACAGAGACAGCAGTCTTCTGCCCTGTAGGAAGGCATGCTTGGGCATCACTCCTGGTCATATAACAGGACCCTGATCTCATATTATCAGGGACAGACCTAGGCCTCTGCACACACTAGATTGGCATGATTCTATGGCAAAAAGAAAATGTCAGGATACCAGGCTCATGCGCAGTATGGCACTCATGGCAGGGGAATGGGGGAGAGGATGTGGTCCGTCGGCTAGACTGCCGACTTTGGTGCTGGAAACCAGGGTTCAAGCATCGGGGTCGCGTCCACATCCTGTGATTCTGGGCAAATCACTTAATCTCCCCGTGCCTGAATGTGTAATGTAAATACGGTGCTCATGTAAAGCTCTCCAATACCTTCGGGTCGAGTTTGTGCTATATAAATATGCAACAAAAAAAATGTGCATGTGTACCAAGCAGGGGACATTCCCATTACAATACCTTTTCTGTGATGAAGAGACACTTGCAGTGATGATGCCCATGTGGTACCTATTTTTGTGTGCCTAATTGAAGCTTTTACTGCTGATTCAATGGAACCTGTTCTCTGTGTCTTACTGAAGCCTTAGAAGTAATTGACATTATACCAGAACCAAAATGATTGCTGAGAATGTTCTACATGCTGTTGTATGTAGATCTCGCCTTGATTACACTAACATGCGGGAACCTTTGCAGATATTCCTATCTGTTTTTCTGAACTCCTCAAGTATCCATAGGGCTAGTGCGGATGATTTTAGGGTCTTTTAAGTGTTAGTGTGACAAAGGTTGCCAAAGTTTCATTATTTTTATATATATATTTTATTGTGTTGTGTTGTCCAAGAATATGCAATAAAATTAAAATGACTTTGCAGATCAAAGATTAAAACAACCCTCTTAAATGACTCACGTGGTGTTATTGATAATTTAGGTGGTGCTGAATAAAGTCTCAGCTATATGTAACTAAAAGAAATTGGGATGTTGATTGACTGGGGTGTGACCCATGGTCAAGCAGCAACCACAATCCTAGTAAGGGTGAGGCACAAACCAACCCTAAATTAAATTGCGCTCAACCATCTGGTAGCTTGGCATAGAACAGTCTGGCTTAACTTAGAGGCAATGTGAAAGTATGTGTGCAACACTTCAAACAGTAATAAAATGAAAACACCACACAAAAAGGATCTCATGCCAGGTTAGAAAGATAGCGTAATTTGTAATAAATAAAACAAGACAAAAATGACAAAAATCCACATAGTAGAACTGGATATATACAAGTTAAAAGTGTTTAGTGCAAAATGAACCAAAAAGCACAAAGCACCAAATGTGGATATCTCATCTCACCGGACCAGGACAAAGTCACAAGTTCAGGCTGACCACAATGGAGCGTGGGCCAGCTACAGGGACCTGGTTAGGCCAGCTGAGCAAAGCACCGTAAAGCCTGGTTTGCGGAGCATTGCGGGGGTTCTTGTCAAAGATGCGTTGTGCAACCGAAGCGATACATCAGTTCCAAGATGCTGTGAGGCTGCGATACAAGGTTCTGCTTCATCAGCGAGAAGAGAAGTTCGGCGTCGATAATGGGTCATTCAGTTGGGGGTGATGCATTTGTTCCGAGGAGCTGCGAGGCCACTATGCGGAGTCCTACATCATTGTCAAGGCAGCCATCAATGAGATATGTGAGGGCCTGACCAAGGATGCATAATGCAGTGGTGGCTCTGATGAGGCAGTGGGCTGCAATGCGATGCCAATATTTGAGACAAGGAAGACCCACGCAGCAGTGCCAATGCGTCAGTTCTGCTGGGGGTTGAGCCCCACAACAGAGATGATGTTTCGGTTCTGCTGGGTCCACAGAGGCTGGCAGAACACCTCAGCCCCACTTAAAAGGGTCCAGGACTAGGGTGGTGCCACCTGGCAGGGTAGACTCACAGATGGCAGAGTCCAGATGCTGGGGTCGAGGTGGTTGGAGCCTTTTGTCTCTGATGTTCAAGTCAGGAGGCCAGCCAACTAGCCCCTTGAGTCACTCTGGGGTCCTGGATTTAACAGTCATTGTCACCCATGCAAGAGGGCAACAGGCAGCAGGTCAGCCCAGCAGGGCAGCAGTCATTCAGAGCAGCAGTCCACCAGAGTGGCTTTCCTTTCAGAAGCACAGCAGCACAGCAGCACAGCAGCACAGCAGTCCTTCTTCCTGGCAGAGTATCCACAAGTCCAGAGTGTACTGAAGAGTTGCTGTCTAAAGTCCAATATTTATCCCCAGTTCTGCCTTTGAAGTGGGAGAAGCTTTTAGAGGCTTGTCTTTGAAGTGCACAGGTGCCCTGCCTTCCTTGCCCTAGCTCCAGACTAACTACAGGGGGTATGCAGCCCTGTGTGTGGAGGTAGGACTCTGCCTATTCAAGTGTAAGTGGGGCTGTGCCCAGCTCCTCCCTCCCATCCTGCCAGTAATGGCCCATTCCAGGCACACCTAAGCCCTCTATTGTGTGTGGCCATCTAGGAGGAATACACAAAGCTAAACTGCCAACTGCACCCAGTCAGACCCATAGCCAAGCTAAAAGCACCAAATGGCTAAGGCAGAAAAATGACAACTTTCTATAGGTGGCTTTTTCAAAATTGTAAGTTAAAATCAGTCTTCACCATAAGTCAAGGTTTTTCATTACAATTCCAAAGACAATAAACATGAATGAGTTACCTGTTCCCATTTGGAAGTTACAGCTTATTGCATGTAATAAGGTAACTCTAATGTTACCCTACTGGAGTGGGAGGCCTTGCAGTAGTGAAAAACAAATGTAAGAGTTTTTCACTACTAGGACATGTAAAACTAAAAAAGTAAATATATTGCACCCTGCCCTCTGACTTTCCAGGGCCTAACCTAGGGGGTAAAACTGCACACACAGGCTGCAATGGTAGGCATGAGACAACTGTAAAGGGCTTCTTAAGTGGGTGGCATTATAAGTGCTGCAGGCATTTAATTTTAGCATTTATTTTACAGGCCCTGGGCACAGGTAGTGCCACTTTTCTTGGGGCTAACAAGTAAATTTAATCCGCCAGTCGTATACAAGCCAATTCTACCATTTTTAGGTCAAGCCTAGAGTCAGCGCGCAAGCTCTGCTCTGGTGAAGATCTGCTGTAGTTCAGTACATGAGGGAAGCCCCGCCCACTCGCCCGCCTATATTTTTCATTGGCTTGTGTCTTTCTCCTTCGTAAATGCTGTCTTCTGATTGATTTTGAGGTTTGTTAGCCCCTCCTTATTACAGCCATGTCATCATTTGTACCCTCCCATGGCTACTGGCCCCTTTACTTCGAGTGTTACACAGTATGTGTTATTTAGACTGTGAGCACTATTATCCTTAATGACGTTCTCCTACTGCCTTCTCTACTCTCCCCTCCCCCCCGTTGTCCGTGTCTTCTCATCCCCTCCCCCGCCCGCACTCCCATTGTCCGTGCCTTCTCGCCCCCTTCTCCCCCGCCCCCGCCCGTACTCCCGTTGTCCATGCCTTCTCCCCCCTCCCCCACCCGCAATCCCGTTGTCCATGCCTTCCCCCCCTCTCCCTCCCGTTGTCCATGATGCAATGCGCATGGAATCAACCCTGGGACGAGCTGCGCCGGAATCACTGAGCCAAGTGCTGACACACTAAAGTATTTAGTTCTGTGCTTGTTCACACTGCTCCACGGATCGCCTGGGTCTTAATGATAAAATGTGTTCACTATTAGACGGTTCGCAGCAGGAACGCGCCACCCATTGGACGTTTCATGGGTGAGGTGCAGAGTTCTGTCCCTGGACACGAGCATCTCAAGACGAAGTTACAGAACACAAGAACGGTCCGATTTACTGGACATCTCTGCCATCCTTACAGCACCTCCTTTCTTTCAGCGTGAATGGCCACATCTAGGTCCTGATGAAATGCGTGCTCGTCTGTCACCACTAGTGTTTGCACAACTACATCATACCAAGCCCAGAATGCAGCGTTTCCACGGCCCTTGCACAGCAGTGACGGTTGTGCAGCATGGCCAGGCCAAGTACCATGTATGTATGTATGCATGGATGGATGGGTGGTCTGCATGGATGTATGTATGTATGTATGGATGGGTGGTCTGCATGGATGTATGTATGTATGTATTGATGGGTGGGTGGGTGGATAGATGCGGCATCAGTAGTGCGTGAACGTAGCCGACAGCAGGGCGCTAAACTGTGTCAAAGGCACCGATATTGTCAGTCAGTGATTGGAGGGATGGCTGGTTTCTGACACCGAGAGTGGACTGGTACTGTGTTGTGACGTAGTGTTCGTTAAAAAGAAGCGCCACAGCGTCAGGTCGGTTCTGACGGATACAGGATGCATAGATGGAGGCGGCCTGTTGCTTCCATCCACGCACTCTACGTCGTGTAACATGCTTGCCATCCGCGAATGTGCCTCATCGTCGTGTCAGGGGTGTAAGCACTATATAAATTCATATACAATACCTAACGCCCTCAAGCCGCTTTTCGCTTCAGATGGGCGGGTGTGCGGGGGCTTCGGCAAAGGTGAATAGTGAGCCTTTTTCTGCAAGGTGGGGGTTGGCTTGGACATGAATGTTCGCTGCACTAGGGGTGTGAACTAGAGCTTGGGTGCATGTGCTTCAAAGCGCCTGCCTTCTTTCGAGCTCCAGTGTGTGCTCGGGATCTATGCAAGGAGAGCATGGAAGGCTCAGGGCTGCAGTCACTGAGGTACGGGGGGCTCAGATGGATGGATCATGGGGTCTGGATGGGGCCAAGGGAAGCTGGCCTAATCCTATCAGCCTCAGAGAGAACGCGTTCAGGAATTCATGCACTGATGTTCCAGAGCACTAGAAGCCAAGAGCTTTTACCTTTCTGAGGCAGAGAGATATTGGTGTGTAAAGTCTGGTGCTAGTTACTGTTACACTTGAGTATGTCTGCACACCACACGCATTTCCTCAGCGTGACCCTGGTGTTGGTGCACTGGTTTATGGTGAGTGTGGTGGACAGGTGGAAGGTTAGGTCTGGTTTGTTTACCACTGAATTAACTCTAGCAGGGTTTCAGATTGGTAACTTTCATGAAGCTTCCTGGCACCCTGCACCAATGGCAGAGGCAGGTTTCTGGGGCAGGCGTTCCCTTTCCATGTGCATGATCCAGCGTAGAGTGGCTGTCAGCCTAGGACCGGAAGAAGATCCCACGATCACCTATGATTTTCAGGCGGTATAAATAAGACACAGCAGAGATTCTGTGTACCACCCTCTCATGAGCGGGGTGTGGTTCATGGACGTCAATTCACCAAAATGCCAGGGGTAGTGGAAGTGACGTCACACACCCTTTGGACTTAATGAAGTCCCGGGAAGTGACCTATGACCCCTGATCTCTCCCAGAAAGTGATGTCATGACCATAACCCTGACGATTCTCCAATAATTGACATTGCTGAAGTTTCATAATAACTGAATGATTAATATAACTTCTGTTGTCTGTTTTAGATGCCACTATATTAGTGTACTGACACGATCTTTGAAAGTGGTGACGAGTAACACTTGCCTTTATTCACAGTGCACCAGTGAAGCGAGTGAGCCAGGCCTCTTCTAGGAGAGCTCATGGGGGTTATTCCCCCAGAACATGTAGAAACAAGCATTTGCAATGCAATAGGTCTCACATTTACGCGAGTTTAAGCTATTGGCATTGTAAATGACAATGTGTTTTATTTATGTTTCAAAAACCAAAACATAAATAAAAGGCATTGTCATTTACAATGCCAATAGCTCAAACTCGCGTAAATGCGAGACCTATTGCTTTGCAAATGCTTGTTTTTAATGAGAGAGCACAAGCACTTTAGAACTAGTTAGCACTGGTAAAGTGTACAGAATCTTGAAGCCAGCAAAAAACGAAGTCAGCAAACAAAAGGGTTGACGGCAAAATGTTAGGGGAAAACCAAACAAAGATGGCAGGTCTAACAGTGTTTGATTTTTTTTTTTTTTATTTGAATAAGTTTTATATAGCGCTGGCTACACCCAGAGGTATCAGAGCGCTTTACATGAGTAGGTAGAATTGCTTCAAAAACATAGTTACATAATAACAACAGTTTCAGGTACGTAGATTACTGGGGATACATGAGTAACAACGGTATGGATCAGGTGTGGGGAAGAAAAAGCAGGCAGGGGAGAGAGAATTGGGGGAGGGAGGGAGGGAAAAGAAGAGGAAGAATAGAGAGTGAGGGAGGGGGAAGGGAACACAACAGGGCGATGAGAAAAGAGATAGTGTCCGACGATCAGGAGGGTAGGTGCCAGCCAAGGGGGGAACCAGAGCCAGACTCCTCAATAGTTGCGTAGGGCAACTCCACCGGTCATCGGCCAAAGGTTGCTCGGTCGCCGAGGTACATCCGAGGGTTGAAGTATCAGTCTCGGGGAGGTCTTCAAAAAAAGGATTCAAAGAGAGCGCCTATCACGGTGTGCGGTGCTGAGTTACCAGCGATAATGGGAACATTCCCAAACCTCCGCTATGTGTGAATCCCTTAACACTGTGGACTCTCTTAGAGGGGTATCTGAGACTCCGGGGCATAAATGCAGGATCCCTCCCCAACAAGGGGAGAAGGAGTGCTTCGGCAAGGGGCACCTTAGAGGAGGACAATAAAGGCCATTTTCCGCTACGTGTGAATCCCTTAACACTGTGGACTCTCTCAGAGGGGAATCTGAGACTCCGGGGCAAAAATGCTAGATCCCTCCCCAACAAGGGGAGAGGGAGTGCTTTGGCAAGGGGCACATTCAAGGAGGCCGTTTAGGGACAGTTGAGCGGTAGGGGAGGACCTATAAAGTAGAATGGGGAAAAGAGAGTAGGTACGCTGGTACAGACGCCTACTGCCCTAGGGCAGCTAATGTAGGGGGTGGTAGGAAAAAGCCAAGAAAATAATATGAATAGTCTGCCAAAATGAACGTAACTTAATCAAAATCAGATACCCTCATGGGCTAAAATGGGAGGGCTAGCAGTAAAAAGCGAGTTAAAGGGTGAGGAGAGCTTAGGCTGGATGTGGGGAACGCAAAGGTGAAGCTAAACATAGAAACAGTCCTATGGATCAAAGAGGGTAGTGGGGGAATAGAAGGGGTTAGCATGCTGATCGTGTCAGGCAGACCGGCCAGGGGGAAAGAGCATCAGGGGAACATCTCAAAGTCACAGTAAGCACGCAGTAGTGCAGAACTGCATCAGTTACTAGAATACAAAAAACACAGCTTTGTATAGACTACGAGGGAAAAAAGAAACACCTGAACAAAAACGACTAAACATCATAAAGTCACAAAGTCAACAAAGAACCAGACAGATCAAGGACAAGGAATCCACAGCACCCTGGGCCGGCCTCACGACATATGAACGGATAGCTGTTCTTGAGAGTGTCGTGAAATGTGCATGTCTATATATTATTTTTACTCTCACCGAGCCTTCCTTCAGAAGGAAAAACCCCAGTTTATCAGGAATGGTTCTCACATGCCAGCATGGACAAAACGGAGTACAAGAATGCCTCTGTTCACGACCTTATGGGTAGGTGCTTTCTTGACATTGAAGTCTAAGGTGCACCGTATATGGCCAGACATTCAGCTTGAAAAAAGAAGAAAATAGCCGGGTAGCCCGCATGGTATTGTCATCACTTCTGTACGCTTATGACATGCCTACTGTTTCGACCCTAAGTAGATTGAAGAATGCATGCAATGTAAACAGAGATCAGCCTGGACTATGTCTTTTGGCCATGACTGAAAGACGTACAGTGAATGATGTACTTGCATCTCCTCGGTTGCCAACGGCCCTGCAGTGCTATCAAACCGTGACAGGAATGTGCAGGCTGCAATGCAACGAAAACGGTTTAACATGAGATAAAAACACTGCAGTCTGCCGTTGTCCAACAGATCTGAGAGGTCTGTGGTGTCTTGTGTGTATTTCTCTGTCATGAAAGCTCATTTGTAATAGTCATCCTCTGCAGGAGGTTCATTAGCAGCGGCCTTTGATGCAGGCATGAGGGTATTTTGAAGGTTAACTCTCTAGCACGATGACTTTCAGTTCGCCTTCTTTTGGCTATGGTCCAAAGAGCCCAAAATAGTTTCATCTGAAGGCAGTGAACGGGGGTGCATCGAGATGCCAGGACGGCATAGCACAATGTTCTCTATCAAAGGTAGCATTAATACTCTGATAGAAAATGAGAGGGTGAAAAGCAGCAAAAGCGAACACGATGCTGGGGGTCGCCAAACTACCTACATTAAGCAATATTTTCTTGGGCCAATTGTTTGCCCAAATTGTAGCCCTGGGACACTGCACAAGTGTTAGATTCGTTTTTGTATAGCACACTTCTGTCATTGTTCTGGCCTCATAGCGCTGTGCATAGTCAAGTATCTTCGTGGGCATATGATACTGAGAAAAATCATAGCCGGTGGCTGATTCTTTGCTGGAACAATATGGTCAGTTGGGTCTGTGGTGGAGAAGCTAGTGTTCTGTTACATTTCTTAAGCCAGAAATGACTAATGAGCACACGCTTTGGGAGTGCGGTGTCTCTTCGAAGTCTTTGTGCCTCCTGGAGCCATTGTGAGCGTGTGAGTGAGTGCTTCTCGGTCACACTATTCATATAAGTGTGTCCCATTGTGCATGCACCTGTGAGTGGTTGTCCATCCCATTGTGTGCCAGTGTTTCCCTTTCCCCATGTGTGTGTCCGTGCTTCCCTTTGTGCATATGAGTGTCAGTGTTTCTCCATCCCAGTGTGTGTGTCGTTGTTTCACCTTGCACACTATATCAGTATTTTACATTGTGCATGTACATGTGTCTCCGTTCAAGTCTGTGTCCATATTTTCCTGTCCCAATGTGCGTGACGGTGTTTCCCTTTTTAGGTTTTGCCTGCTGTTCTTGTAAAATGTATTGTATTTAATATATATCTTAAAAGGGGCTTACAGTCAATGTTCCCTCTAATTTTTTTCCTCTGTGTGCGGCAGTGTAGGGTCTCTGTGCGCTGCAGCCATGGCTATGTGCGCCAGGAACCAGACCGCGCGTGTGTGCAGCGCCAAATATCCCTCCAAACTTTTGCTTAAAAAACTGAAAGGACTGCATTTCCACACATATTAGTCAGTTATTTGGAGTGAGAAGGATAGCGGAGGGATAGAAGGGGAAGAAGGGTTTGCATTCATATAGCACCTGTTACCCCTGATGGGTGTTGAAGCGCTTTTCTGGCAAGTAGCACGCTACTCCGGAACCCATAAAGTATTAGTGTTGAAAATTAGTATAGTGAAATATGAAGAAATTCGAGTGGTGGATATGTTATTCAGTTATTTGGAAAGAGAAGGGTAGGTGGCGGGATAGAAGAGGGAAAGAGGTTTGTATTTATATAGCGCTTGCTACCCCTGATGGGGTTTTGAAGCGCTTTTTTTGGCGAGTAGCACGCTACTCTGGAACCCATAAGGATTAATTTTGAATTAGTATAGTGAAATATGAAAGTAATTTGAGTGGTGGCTATGTTAGTCAGTTATTTGGATTGATCAATCTATTATATTTAATAACTGCTGGGTAGGGTACAGTGATGAGGTCTGTGCTGAAAATTCTGCTTCACAGAGCCGGCGCTGTGGCCAAGCAGTCTGTCCCTTCCCTTCTTTGTACGCTTTGGGGTTAGGCATTTATCTTGCATGGATGGAGTGTGTGCTTCTTGTTCACTTATTTATGGATCCTTTTTGGCTTTAGTAAGTGTGGCATGTAGATGGGGGCATCACTCACTTTCTGTAATAACATCCATCCCCGCCTTTGTTGCCCAGTTGTTGCAATAAGACCGCAATAGCAAACTGGCCATGAAGCCAGTCACTGCTGCAGCTGAACATATTATAGGCCTGATGCTTCCCCAATTACCGCACAATTCTTTGTTTTATTTTTTTGAATTTTTATTTCAGGTTTTCACAATATTAGCCACTTCTGTCTGCAAAGACCATTTAGAACTTAGTTCTGGCTGTGAAGTGTCCAAGATGGGAGACAAGTTGACTTTTCTTAAAATGCCATGCATCACCAATCTAAGCCTTCCAACCAATATCCTGCCCTTATGTTTCACAATTCCATGACTTCATCCACCTTTAAGTTGCTGTATCTATCTGTGGTGTCCACCAGGCTCTGTGAAGCAGAATTTTTGCCCACCTTTAGAAACGGTGATGGCAGGGACAGCGTTGTGAATTTGTGCTCTATTCATGTAAAGCGATGCAAGATGCTGTGTTGAAATCTGCTGGCAGAGTATTCTATACAAACGGAACAATCTGGCGCCTTGTTTTATTCACAAAGGTTTAGTGTATCTATGCCTGCCTACTTGAATCTGCAAAGGAGTGCCAGAAAGGTCCCCGCATTCGCCAAGCCATGAGTTATCACAACTACAACTTTTCCGATGTGTTAAATGAATGTGGACAAAACGCAGTTAATGTGTTTAAAAAAAATAAAGAGAACCTAGCAACCTCACCTCCTCCCTTACTAAGCTGCAGTAGGGAAGCTGTCCTCCACAAAATGATAGCCTTTGGCTTGTTAGAGGAGTTTAGTTAATTGAAAACCTAATGGCTCGGTGTTGACTGTCCTCCGATCTGAACTGTTCGCAAAATGAATATCACTTTCCATAAGTTGTTAGCAATAGCATGAACAACTGTTCTCTACAATTGAATTATTGTTTTATGCTGGCAGCTTGAGGGGTGTTTGTCCTGTAAAGGAGGGTGTTTGTGGAAGACATTCCTGGGCCTTTCCACGCTGCCACAAAACTCCTTTACTAGATGAGGCACAACCGATGTTGAAATGAGTGAGTGACTTTTTTTTTTTTTTACTGTTTATTTGTAAATAAAGCTTATGTCATTGGGTGAAACAAGTGTTTGGTATCCCTGTTTGCCTTACCATTAGTTGGATCAGACGTTCATTCTTTAGGACTAGATTTGGGGAATGTCCGTGCCACCAAATGTGGTTTCATGTAGATGTCCCACGTTTTTTTTTTTTTTTTAATTAAGAGTAGCTGTGTATAGAATGTAGTATTCTTAGAACATATTGCTTTGTAGTGCCTTGGCCCATTTTCATAGGTCTAATACTTGTTTTGTTCTTAGCTCGGAATAAAGGTGGGTTACCCATATACTTATGCTGTGCAGCAGCCGCTCCTTAACTGAGCACTAATGCAGGCAGAGTGAAGTGCCTTCTAACTGAGCAGATCACACAGTGGGAGGGTGAGTGGGTGGTGATTGGGGACTCGTGCAGCTGATGGTAACTTTGGGATGTGGAGCAGCTGTACACCTAGAACCAAACCTGTTTTTTCACAGAATAACATTTTCTTCTAGCTGTGTACAGCACAGTTTAAACTTTCAGTCGAAAAGCTCTCGTTAGTATTTGTGGAGCTGGGGTCGAGACTGCTGGAGCGCCCACCTGGATGACGACGTCCAAAACTCCTGATCCAGGAACGTAAGAAGCCATGGGCCAGGGGGCGGTTGGTCATGTGTGGGGCATGTTTACGAAAGGCTAAGGCAAGGCAAATGACCATGTGTATGACCGGGGTGTAAGTACCTTTTTTTCAGATTTGTTTTGATAGTAAAACCCACTCTTCTTTCACTGTAACCCCCTACCAGCAAGGGGAGTCTGTGCGCCTGAGAGCCACGAGGCCGAAGAGAAGGGGGACTCGCAGTGTGTATATACCAGTTTGCAACTTAGTATTTAAAAAAAAAAAGCTTTCCTCGGGCGGCTGGTGGTGAAAATATGTTCATTACTAATGCAGAAAAATATAAAAGTAGGCTCAAAACCTTGCAAAGAGAAGTGTGATGCTGGGGCAGGCTTGGTCGATTAGAGTATATAATCTAGTATAGTGAGCAGCTCCAACCTTTAGAAAACAGGCTGGGTTGAAGGGGATGTAATAACCAGTTTCAGGAACTGCTGCAAACTTTAGGGAACTTAGGTTATCAATATAGATTCGTAATCGCTTTCCAGTGCCAGTGCTCCTGTTCTTTCACCTGTGCCATTTCACTCTCTGTAGCAACCATGTACTCTCTTTCTCAGTTTTTCTCTTTCTGAAACCCATGCTGCTGTTCTCTTTCGTGCCCATGATCTCTCTTTTGCCCATGCCCTGTCTGGGTCACCCGTACTCTGGCTTTCTCTCGAGACTTGTGCATTCTCATTTTTCTCATGGTGCTTGCATGCTCTTTCTGTGTCCGGGGCTTGCTTTCTCTGGCACTCGGACGTGCTGTCTCAGCCTGACTCTCTCGCTCTCTTTGTGAGTACTCACCCCCCTTTCTGTTGCTAGTTTAGGTAGTCAGCCACGAGCTGATTAACTAGTACAAACATGGTGCATGTGGGTGAATTCTGCATGTCCATTTGTTCTGGGCCTCAGCTTACCCTGACATACACCCACATTTAACATTGCTTTACATTGTGAATTTTGTTGGGCGCTAAAATTAAACTACTTACGTACTCCCTTAGCCCAAGTGCAACTCCTCTCCCAAAAAACAGGGAGCCCCAAAAGAAAAGCAGAGTCTTAAACACGACGTGTGCTTTAGCACACGCTGTGTTTGAGAGACTGCTTTTCTTTCTTAATTGTGCACAGCTGCGGGGCTGATTGTGACCCTTTGAGATAGTATTCTTGTGAACTGCAGCGCACACGGGCGCTGCAATTAACATGAATACTAACTCAAAAGCCCACAATCAGCCCCGCAGCTGTGCACAATTAAGAAAAGAAAGCAGAGTCTCAAACACAGCGTGTGCTAAAGCACACGTTGTGTTTGAGACACTGTTTTTCTTTTCTTAACAGGGCACAGCTGCGGGGCTGATTGTGGGCCTTTGAGTTAGTATTCATGTTAATTGCAGCGCACGGGCTGCAATTAACATGAATACTAACTCAAAGGCCCACAATCAGCCCCGCAGCTGTACCCTCCCAAAACCCTCAGCCACAGGAATTACCGTTTTCGCGCCGCTCGCGTTTTAAAAGCGGCGGCGCGAACGGTCTCGCGGGATGTGCGCGCCAAATACAGCACACTGCGCGCTTGTGGTGACTTCGGTGCGCGCGCGCCCACGCGCGCAGGTTATTGGGAACAGTGCTTACAGTCCGCTCTTGCTTTTCATTGCTTGGTGAGCTTGTCACTTACTTTTCCTTTCGTTTCTATTGGCTATAGCATACTATTTTCTGTTGTTCCTTTGTGTGTTTCTCTTTTCTGTGTCCCATGAACAAGTACTGTTTTCATGCGCTTTGGTGGAACTTCCTTTCTTAATTGATGTGCTATTTTACATATAGCGCAAATCCCAGCGAAGGTATGGGGGAACAGAGAGATTACGTTATTTGCATATAAACACTGGGGGGCAGATTTACAAGCCTCTTACGCCACTTTTGCGTCACTTTTCCCATGTTAAAAGTGACACAAAAGTGGCGCAAGGGGCTTGTAAATCTGCCCCAGGATGTTGTGCCTCCCGCCGAGATTCAAACCCTGTTCCCCAGCTTCCAGGTCAGCCGGTCTAACCCTTACGCTAGCACTCAGTGGCGCTTCTCTATTAATCTCCATTCCATGAATACTGTGAGCACAGCTGTAGCTTTAACAGGGGCAGGAGACTTCCAGTTAGCTTTTACTTTGATACCATAATTACATGAAGGGAGCGCCCACAATACTAATTTCACCTTAAATGGCGTGGAGGCCGTATTTGTGTTCTTCAATGAGAGCTTCTCAATGTGCTAGAGCTGCTAGCCCAGATTACCAAATTAATTTAAAGGGACAGATTTATATATCTTCACTACGGACTCGAGTGGTCCCCACATTATGCACCATGCTTCCTGTGTGCCTCACCGGAGCCTCACTGCCACCGCAGCATTTTCCTGCATTCTGGTCCCTCCATTTTGGCAGCGGAGGCCACAGGCGTAGCCGTTCAAGGATTACTTTAACTCCCTTAAAGGGAGCGCCTGCATGTTTGTTTCCTAAAGCACTGCCACTTTTGGGGTACATCCCTTTTTTTTTAAACAACGTGTTCATGGGCAACACGCATCACCCGCACCTTGGCTCACCATACTTTGTGTTTAGCTGGAGGGAACCGGACCAAGAGGTCCCAACATTGCCGTACTGCGCTCCTCGCAGTCGGGGCTACATTTTTCATTCTTCATAGAACCAACCACAAACATTGGAATACAAGCGCACCAGTGCTCCACATCAGTGCATAACATGCAAGATTCTAAATCTTTCAATGTTGAACTAGAATTACTCTATAGGCTCTAAAAGGAGCCCAATGCTGAAATGTTGCTATTTTGACTTCCCTCTGCATTTTAACAGTTGCAGTAATAGTGCACCCTGTGAGTCTTTGTCACATGGTTTTCACCAGCTTCCTGCAGTTCGTGTGAACAAACACTACACATTCAGGGTTTGTGCACCTCGGAGGGGGGAAACGTGCAGTAGGTGTCTCACTCGCTCTTTGGTGGCCCAAAATGTACAATGGTGTGGTAATTGTACTCCTGTTAAAACACTGTACCCGGCAGTATCGTACCTGCCAGGGCCTACGTATGTGGGATTGTGTAGGCCACTAGCCCTAAGGAGCCCATCTTTACCCAAATTGATGAAGTCACAATCAGAAGCCAAACCAAGTGGTATGAAATATGTATAACATTTCATCAACGCTTTTATTAACATGAAAAGTAGAAATC
Organism: Calotriton arnoldi; assembly: GCA_963921515.1. NCBI lineage: Eukaryota > Metazoa > Chordata > Amphibia > Caudata > Salamandridae > Calotriton > Calotriton arnoldi. Next base: position 30,005 of record CAWUFW010024271.1, on the reverse strand, counting down.
GTGGATGTTTAGCCATGTTCCATTTGGTTTCCTAGGCCCATCCCTGTGTTCCAAGGGATGTGGAAGCTTTGAGGTAGTTTAAATGGACATATCAGCAAAGCTCACTCTTGCACAGAAGGATCTCTAGGTGCATTTAGCCAATAACAAGTGCTTAGTTAGTCTAGCACATATCGGTACAGTGACAGCGGCACTGCTGTTGTTAAATCGTTACCTGGTAAAGGGTTTTGGAGGTCATTGTAAAGCATGCACATTTGACATTGTTTTTGAACTTCCCAAGTCTAGATGACGCAGGTGGGTCTAGCAATCAGCCTCAAATCTGAACTTGATAGACAAATTATCAGGACAGACATGGTGCAATGCATAAGCTACTTTCTTTTCGGTTCAGTTCAGTGGCCCATGCATATGAAGATGTTCATCGTGAGAGTTCAGCAAAACGCTGGAGGGGTCTGCTGCTTTTTTTATACGTCCCAAATCACATTACTCTATGTTCCGCTGCCACGCACCGGCACATGCGATAGAGAGAGCACATTGTTTTCTGTGGTCAGGTGCATGGTCCCCACTGAGTATACACGCAACTCCAAACTAGGGCCATCTGAACACTCTATGTTGTGGCCCTTCATTCTTCAGAGCTGCAAGCACACTTGAGAGATTAGGTCTTGTTTTACCCTGATAAAAATCTTTATTTTTCTACTTTGAAGTAGAGTCCTTTTTTGTGGTGTTTTCACTGTCTTACTGTAAGAATAACCCTCGCTTCGCCCCCCCCCCCCACCCTCAGCAAGCACCCTACCTAAAGTACAGCAGGCTCTGCGGCATCAAGCCCAAACCCGCGCAACTAGCATTGGTATTTAGCAATCCCCGATCCAGCAGCCACATACCCATGCCCCTCCCTCCACCCCAGTAGCGGGCCCAGAAGCAGCAAATGCACCCCATGATGTACAGAAAAGGCCCTGAAAACGAAGCCTGCCATATCAATACCAACACTTACAGCACCCTCACTATACAAGCACTAGCAGCTCATCTCCACAATGCACATCAGCTCCACCTGCAGGACCCACTGCCATTCAAACTGAATGCCCCCGCACAGCTCCTGCCATGGATTCCAACTCTGGAATGCAGCTGTCGCATCTCTGCCAGCACCTGCACCCACAAACAGCCCTGAAAACACATCTCCATCCTGACCTGCAGCAAGATCTGCCCCTTTAGTACGGGTAACCCCAAAGCGCTCTCCCAATGCACCTCTTTAATGCTCTTTCTCTTACCCTTTTTCTCACCCTTGCTCTATCCACCCTCTCTGTATGTGTCTCTCTCCTTCTCTTGCCAAGGACAGGTACAATAATATACATAGTTTGCACATTAGTATAAATCCTGATTAAGGTCTCTAGCAGTTACCTGCCTGGATTAATGCCTACACCGCTGGATTCATGCTAGCCTGGCTGATGAAGGGTGATGCCCTGAAACCGGTCCCAGGATGCTTGTTTCCGGTCCAGTGAGGACCTGGTTTGGCAGTTCAGGCTGGACTGTTCCCACAAGGAACAGGGTCAAGACTGATTTGCATATGGCTGGGTCCAAACTGGGGTGGTGTGGTGAGCAAAAGAATGATGGATTTTACCCAGATCCTTGTGACTGGGGGTGAAAGCTTGCATTGTCCAGCATTCCGTCCATCAATTGTTTTTTTTGCATATGTTGCCCTAAGTGGGAAGGGTATGCCCAGACGTGGGTCCCGTGCTCACTACACCACTGGATTCAAGCTAGCCTGGCTGATGAAGGGTGATGCCCTGAAACCGGTCCCAGGATGCTTGTTTCCGATCCAGGGAGGACCTGGCTTGGCAGTTCGGGCTGGACTGTTCCCACAAGGAACAGGGTCAAGACTGATTTGCATATGGCTGGGTCCAAACTGGGATGGTGTGGTGAGCAAAAGAATGATGGATTTAACCCAGATCCTTGTGACTGGGGGTGAAAGCTTGCATTGTCCAGCATTCTGTCCATCAATTGTTTCTTTTGGATTAATGCCTCAGTCACAATAGTGTAAACGTACTTGTTTACAAAAAAAAGAAAATTTAAATTAATCACATAGGCAATACCTATTGCATTTACCAATGCTTGATGAATATGGGTGTCAGTGCTTCTCCATCCCCGTGTGGGTGTTATCGTTTCACTGTCACACTGTGTGTCAAGGTTTCACATTGTGCATATCAGTGTGTCTCCACCCCAGTGTGTGTCATTGTCTCCCTGTCTCAATGTGTGTATGTGTTTCCCTTTGTGCATATGGGTGTTAATGCTTCTCCATCCCAGTGCGGGTGTTATCATTTCACTGTGTCATTGAGTGCCAATGTTTTTTATTGTGCATATCAGTGTGTCTCCGTCTCAGTGTGTGTCCATGTTTCCCTGTCCCAATGTGCGTGAATGTTTCCCTTTGCAAATATTTTTGTAAGTGTTTTGTCGTCCCAATGTGTATCATTGTTTCTCTGTCCCACTGTGTGTCACTTTTTCCCATTTTGTGGGTCAGTGTGTCTCTGTCCCAGCATCTGTCCACATTTACCTGTCCCAATCTGCATGCCAGTGTTTCCTATAATACATTTGTGTGTCAGGGTTACTTTGTCCCAGTATATGTCATTGTTTCCCTGTCCCACTGTGTGTGTCAATGTTTTCCATTGTGTGGATCCGTGTGTCTTTATCACAGTTTGGACCAGTGGTTCTCTGTCCCAATGTGCATGTCACTGTTTCCATTGTGCACATGTGTGTCATTGATTATTTGTGTCAGAGTTAAAACCAGCATTTCTTTAGTCCATTGTAGGGTTTTGTGTTTTCCTGAGATTTTGACTGATCCAGGGTTTCACAGATGTACAGTGGACAACTTTGGAGTATATCAAGAGGCATAGTTCATTGGTGTCCCCTGTATGCCCTTTGCCCCCTTGTCATGCAGATGAAGACTTTGCTTCTCAAGATCCACCCTAAGGAAGTGGACTGCAGCTACTCCTGGACTCCTGGGCAGGTTCTTCTGTTGAGTCACCCGCCATGCAGGCCTCAGTCAGCAGTGTGTTGTGCTTGTTCTTGTGGTCAAGGAAGCTTTTCTTCTGTGCAGGCAGTGCAGCTACTAGTCTTCTGCTTCTCCTCTAGTCTTCAGTTCTTTGCAGTCTGGTGGGTGGACAGCAACACATGTGCTCTCCACATTATTATTTGCCTGTGACAAGTTAGATTTTGATGCCGTAAATATTGCTAATGCAGCAAACATTGTTAGAAGGGACATGGTGCACAGCTCTGAAAACTGCAATGGAACGTTTGGGAAAAATTGTAGAAGCTGATCAGTTCCGGAATCACTTCTTGCCCTTGTTAAAATGATACTTGATGGGTCGCATATTATTGCATAGATTGGAGGAACAGGTAAATGTAAATAATGTACTGTCAGATACTCAATATGGATATGAAAAGGGGCTGGGCATTGTCGATCAATGTTTGAATTTGAGTTTATTAATTGGAAAGTACACAGTGGCAATAAAGGGTGTAATTTTTCTCTGATTTATGGACCTATCAGCAGTGTTTGAATATGTTCCACATTCAAAACTGTGGTCAATCATGGAGGAGTTAGGTGTAGAGGATGGTATTATTACCTTAATTTGACAGCTTTATAGTGACTCCAATGTCTGTGTACGATTCAGTAGAGACGATGAATGCACGGATAGTTTTAACATCCTTGCAGGTAAATTACCTCCCTCGCTGCACAGCTCCGCCTTGTAGCTGTTGCCCCCTGACTCTTTCAGGTCCTAAGTTCGAGGCCCTCCTCCACCCGCAGTTACCTGCCTGTGCCTATTCCTGGTGGTCCAGTAGGGAGCATCTCTGCTCTGCTGCTGCTGTCCGCCCTCTGTTTTTCTGCTTTCTGCCTTTGCGCTCCTCTGCTCTTTTTTCACCTTCCTTTTATCTATTATTGCTTTTTTCACTTTCTCTAATTTCTCCTCTTTTTTGCACCTTTTTTCCCTTTCTGTGCCCTTGCAGCTGCTTGTCCCCCATTGCCCCGCCCCCCTCCAGCACCATTTTCTTGCTTCCTGCCTCCCAGCTGTCCAGCTCGCCCCAAACACTACTTAATGACAGTTGCTGCGTGGTGAAGGAGCGGTCTTACCGACCTTGTCAGTAAATTGCTTCCCTCGCCGCACAGCTCCGTTTGGTAGCTGTTGCCCCCTGACCCTTTCAGGTCCTAAGTTTGAGGCCCTCCTCCACCCGCAGGCAACTGCCTGCACCTCATCCCTGGTGGTCCAGTGGGGAGCTTCTCTGCTCTGCTGCTGCTTTCTGTGCCCTTGTCCATACCAGACGGCCCGCCCCCCTTCAGTGCCGTTTTCCCGCTTCCCGCCTCCCGGCTTTCCAGCCCTTCTCAAACACTACTTCCATGTCTCGACCGCACCCAGCGCAACTGACCCTGGTCCTCTGACCGTCCACCCCCACGACTCCAGCACCCTCCAAGCAATTAACCCCGGACGATCCACCGCCTGCCACCCACCATCAACGAAGAACACCCAAGGCCCGTTCACCTGCCGCAACTGCGCCTTCTCCTCTCTCCACGCACGAGACCCAACGAATGCACGACCCTCAAGAACCGGACCCGACCATCTCAGATGCATCCTATTCAACACCCGCTCCCTCAAAAGACACACCGTGGAGATCTGGGACCTGCTTGACTCCATCTTCCCTGACATTGCCTTATTTACGGAAACCTGGATGAACCCCTCCTCAGCCCCGGACATCGCAAATGCCATCCCTGGTGGCTACAAAATCATCCACAAGGACTGCATCAACCGGCCGGGAGGGAAGCATCACCATCGTACACAAAAAAAACTTCTGCATCACAACCAGCTGTAACGTTCACTCACCCTACATGGAGCACCTCCACTTCCAGATCCAGACCAACCCGAACACCACCCTCCACGGCATCCTTGTCTACAGACCTCCCAGACCCTGCCCCCCTTCAGCAAAGCCATAGCGGACTTCATCACCAACCACGCTCTCGCCTCAACGGACTACCTTCTCCTTGGCGACCTCAATTTCCACATGGATAACCTCGACAACCACAACACCTCATCCCTACTGGAGAACCTCGCCAACCCACTGAGCAGGTCATACATTTGACCCCATCTTCTCCGCAAGCAACACAATCTCTGTCAGCTGCACCTCTGAGCCACACAGGGCTGACCACCACTGCGTCCACTTCTCCTTCACCAAACCCACCTTACGCCACCATGCCCACCACGATCCCCGCAGAAGCTGGAACAAGGTCACCGAAGACCAGCTCACCACCTCCCTCAGCAAAATCCCACCACCAACATCGACAGATGGCAACACCTCAGCACGCAACCTCCACCGTTGGATCTCCGACTGCGCAAACACACTGGCTCCCCTCAGGAAACACTCAGGCAAGCAGCCCTTCAAGAAAGCCAGCTGGTTCTCCCCGACCCTCCAAGAGTCCTGGCGCACCTGCAGACAGCTCGCACCATTGAAACAACAAAGAAAGCAGACAAACAGGAATGCATTAACGCCAACGAACACAACAGCAAAGAACTCCTCGCCGTGGTCAAAGAATTCACCAAACCCAGCACAGAGGCAGCAGACTTTCTCCCCTCTCAAGACCTCTGTGAAAACCTCACCACCTTCTTCCACCGCAAGATCAAGGAGATCTGCGACGGCTTCGCAACCCAAGATCCGCCCACCCCACCCGCAACCACTGCACCCAACGGCTCCAGACCCCAATGGACCTTGCCCAACTGGACCACCCTCATCTCTGACGACACCCTCAGGATCATGAAGAGCTTCCACTTCGGAGCCCCCTGAGATCCCTGCCCTCACCACATTTTCAAAAGAGCCAGCCCCTCCATCGCACCCGAACTCAGCTGCACCATCCAGTGAGTCCGCCACCTTCCCTGAAGACTGGAAGCATGCAGAGATTAACCCCCTACTGAAGAAACCCTCTGCCAACCCGACAGACCTCAAGAACTACAGACCCATCTCTCTGCTCCCCTTCCAAGCCAAAGTCATAGAGAAAGCCATCAACGCCCAACTCTTCGAGTTCATTGAAACAAACCACATCCTGGACCTCTCCCAATCGGGCTTCTGAAACAGCCAAAGCACTGAGACCACTCTCCTCGACCGCTACAGACGACATCTGCACCCTCCTCGACCGATGCAAAACTGCTGCCCTCATCCTCATGGACCTCTCAGCCACCTTCAACACCGTCTCCACCACACCCTCTGTGCAAGACTCCACGACACCGGCATCCGCAACAAAGCCCTAGAATGGATCCGCTCCTTCCTCGCCAGTCGAACATAGAGAATCAGACTTCCACCATTCAACTCAGAACTCACAGAGATCAGATGCTGAGTGCCTCAGGGATCCTCCATGAGACCCACCCTCTTCAACATCTACATGGCCCTGCTTGCAGTCACCATCAGAAGCCATGGACTCCACATCATCACTTACGCCGATGACACCCAGCTGATTCTCTCCCTCACAGACGAACCCACAGCCCGCAAGAGCAACTTCCACAATGGGATGAAGGCAGTCGCTACCTGGATGAAGGACAGCTGCCTCAAGCGTAACTCAGACAAGACCAAAGTCCTCATCCTGGGCTCCACCCCCTCCCCCTGGGATGACTCCTGGTGGCCCACAGCTCTCAGAACCCCCCCACACCCACGGACCACGCACAAAACCTCGGCATCATCCTAGACTCCTCGCCTGTTAACAATCTATGCTAGTAAATATGAGCAGGGGTATGGGACATGATTAACACCCAAAGCATTCAACCGGTGGAAAATGCATTGATGAAGAATCTACTAGTGGTTCCCCCAAGTTGTTCTAACTATATTTATCATACTGAATTGGGTGCCCCATACATTATGGACAAGATTAAGATGTCCCCGATTCTACTCTGGCACTCCATCTGGTCACTAGATGAAACAGTTTTAAATAAACTGATACTAAGGGATTGTTTGATTTTAGATTATGTCCAAGAGATTCCTTGGTTGGGCTATGAAAAATCATGTCACTGTGATGGTGTCTCCTCTCAATTGAATTTACACATTGTATTCTTCTGTAAAAAAAAAAAAATCAAAATCAAATCAGCTTTATTTGGTTAGATAATACACAAACCATAAAAGCAATCTAAAATACATCATACATTGCTGCATATATCACAAACTCTAAAAAGGAATATCCAAATTCATTAAAAAGAGAGAAAAGGATGAAGAAAAGAAACCCCACACAAAACAAGCCGTAATACCACCTTGAAAAAACACAAATTTCAATATTTCAGGAATCTTTTCGAGATAAAAGAAAGACCCAAAATATCAAATAATTAATTCCATTAAAACCTTTAAACATAATAAACAGTTATTAGATATTTGTAAGGATATCAAAAATAAAAATAATTTAAAAAAGTCCATTTTCTTAATTCATAATGCATTCTATTTCAGGTATAAGCAAATTCATTTCAGGCTACAAACTTCGTTCTCATAACTCAAAGCCTCAAGATGAGAGTTTTTATTACGTATCATAATTGACGTCTTGATGTAAGTCACCACTGCATTACAGATTCTTATGTTTGCAAGACTACAAATATACTCAAATGCTACCTTATAAGAAAAAAGTTTTTCCTTTAAAAACAGCGGTCGTAAAAAGCATTTCCTAGGATTCTTATAAAAACCACAAAATAACATAAAGTGCAAAGTTGTCTGTTGTGAAAAACCATTACATGGACACTTAGGAAGATTTCGACTCCATCTTCTCTTTATCGGGAAAACAATTAAAAAGTGCAGAAGTCCCATCCTCAATCTAGTTAAATAAAATCTGTGCCTTATATTGGTGACCTGAAATAAATATGTAGGTATTCCAAGGCCAAACGTCCGGTCCATGTAAGCTTTAGTTATCGGTTGCTGGTCTGCTTTTAAGTCCCTAAACAATTTCCGTTTTTCCAGTAATTTATTCTTCAGGTCTTTTTTACAATGACTAGCTATTTGATGGGGATTTTTAAAATCAGGATTTTGGTCACATTCATCCAGTACATTTTTGATATAGAGTAACCACGGTACTTTAGTTCCATATTCATGTGCGATACAATCTTTAATAATATCCTGGGTAAATTTGGTACCTTCTTTGCTCCAGATACCATGCCAAACATTTACGCTTGTTGTGCCTATAAAATCATGTATATAAGGGGCATCTAATTCTTTATGGACACTAAACACCGGGGTTGAACTCGGGACTGCTAACAATCTTCGCAAAAATTTATTTTCTTGTATGTAAAGAATGTTACAATTTTCTCCTCCCCACAATGCAGCCCCATAACAAGTTCCACTAAGGCACTTACTTTTATAAAGGGTCATTATTTCCCTAACGGGCTTATTTCCCTTTTTTTTGAGAACCTGAAGATTGACTCCGTTATTCTCATAAACTTTAACTTACTGTTCTCAATATGGGCTTTCCAGCCCCCTTATCGAAAAAAGTCAAACCTAAATATACAAAAGAATTTGTTCTACTAATAGGGACATTATCGATATGATGATTCTTGGTTTTGGCTTTCCCTTGTCCACAGACCATTGTGAAAGTCTTTTTTAAATTAATTAATAAATCCTTATCCTGCATATATTTAGCAAATCTATCGATCAAAGTTTGTAGCCCATTCGCCGTTCTTGATAATAACACAGCGTCGTCCGCATAAAGTAAGGTCGGGACGACACGTTTAGCCACTATAGGGGCATCCGCATTTAGCTTCTGTAGTTCTTCATCCACACCGTTAATATATAGTGAAAATAATAGTGGCGCGAGTACGCACCCTTGCCTAATTCCTCGTTTCACTCTAAAACTGGCAGTGCATTCCCCGTCTGGCCCATAGCGGACCCTTGTAGTCAAATGACTATATATCTGTGAAAGATATATAATAATATCTTCCGGGGCGCCCATTTTAGTTAATGTCTGCCATAATTTCTTGTGGTTTACCAAATCAAAAGCACTAGTTAAATCAATAAAACATAAGTGTAGATGCCCCTTTTTATAAGCGTATATTTACTGATCAATAAATGTAGGTTGATGCATTGTTCTATCGTACCTATTTCCCTCCTGAACCCAAACTGCGATTCTGTAAGGATCTTTTTTCTTCCGCCCAAATTTCCAATCTTTCTAGCAGTATTCTTCCCATTAGTTTTGAGGTGGTATCAAGAAGGAAATAGGGCGATAGCACTTAGCATCAGTTCTATTACCCTTTTAAAAATTGGTACAATAATACTCTCTGTCCATGATTTGGGTATTGTACCTCGACCAACCGCATTAAAAACATTTTGTAAAACGGGGGCCCAGAGGCTGGAGTCCTGTTTAAAAAGTCTATTGGGACCCCGTCTACACCCGGTGCCTTCCCATTTGCACAACGCGCTAATGAAAGAGTCACTTCATCTAATGTGATATAAGATAGTTTTGGTGAATTAAAAGTGATAAAAGTTTGATTTTTGGATAATTCCGTAACCCCTTTGATATTAATTTGTCCTATGAAAGAGGGCGTTTCATTTTCTTCATTAAAAACGTTACTAAAATGGCAAATCCATTCTTCTGGCTGCACAAGACTCTCAACTTTAGTTGCACAATTTTCTTTAAAAAAGGGGTGATTTACAGTTTTCCAAAATAAAGAGGTATCTTTGTATTTGCAGCCAAAATAAGCTTCTCCCAAGCATCTATCTGAATATCTTGTTTTCTTTTTGCTAGTGATTGTTTATACAAAAGTCTCCATCTTTTAATAAGTTCGTTATCTCTAGGCTTACTTTTTAAGGCATTTTTTAAAGATTGATTTGCCTTGGTACATTGTGTATCAAACCACCCAATTTTTTTCTTTGTCTTCCTCTTACTCTTAATTTTCAAACCTCTTGAAATTTCTGCAGTGATCTTACAAAAAGAGCCCATATATTCTTCTGTCCTTTTTATGATTTACCTAGAAGCAATTTTGCTCTCCCTCTTTTTAAAGTGTTTAACTTTAGACAGTGCAGACCGGATCTACTGTTTCTGCAACAATTGAATAATCCCTTGGTTTGCTGTGCAATGGCTTCTTTTATCTGGCAGATTTTAGAAATTCGGAAATGTGCTAGATTAGGTTAACACTAGGCCTGGGCGGTAAACTCTGCTCCGTTCACAGAGTTTGCAGAGTTTTCCACACTCTGCGGAGCATGCAGAGTTCTGAGTTTTTCTCCTTGCTCGCCAGTGTCAAGTTGGCGAGTGAGGAAATTCCACCTCCCGGTGAGATTCTTCCTCGCTCCCGCTCTCCAACGTCTAATTGATGAGCGCGAGCAAAAAAAATACACTTCCAGGCAAGGTTTCTCAATGTGGGCGGTTGGCTTTCTCAACGCGGGCGGTCTGATTTCTCAATACAGGTGGTCACGGGTGGTCGCGACAGCTCACTTTTAGAAACCTTCCGTTCATGTTGAAAAAGCTGCCACTCAAGTAGAAAATCTACTCGAGCAGCAGAAAAGAAGCAGCACCCTCTTGCGCTGTGCATGATGCCGTTTGCATTGATTTTCCAGCGCGGGACAAACACTCGGCACTGAAAATCAATGCAAACAGACGTGACCAAGCTTACAAAACTCCACGTAGAGCGGCAGAGTGCGCTTGGTCACTTTGCAGAGTTCCGTGTAGCAGAACTCCACCCAGGCCTAGTTAACACTGTGTGTTGAACAGATTTCCAATCAATAGTTTCATTGACTGGTGGTTTTCTAATTCTGTAAACGTATTGATCTAATATAACTCTTTTTTGAGATATTTTTATATTTATGTCTGTTTTATTTAATGTCTTGGGCAGCATATCATGCATCATTGCTAGCACCTATCAATAGACCACTGTCACCTACTGCATTGTTGCCGCTGGTTAAAGAAAGTGCTCATTCTAAATCCATGGTCTTGCATTGAATGAAAGTCATTAAAGAGTCTATTCATCATCTCAATCTGGCCAAATCCCTATTATTTCAATGGACCAACCTCCCTTCGCCCTAGCAAACCAAATTTAATGGGATGAATGAAACTTATATGGTGAAGATAAATATGTTGTGATGATGAGGGGACTGTAGGAGAGTAGGATCTGCTTCACATGGGTACCCCCACTTTTTGCTGATGCTTCACTGTTTTTCGACATTAGTCTGGCTGGGGCCCTGCTAATCAGAACCCCAGCCTAGCTGCTTCCTCTCTAAAATGGTTTCCATGTGCCTTAGGCACATCACTGATTGGAATCTGGAGTGCCCTCATAAGTCCCTAGTATATGGTATACTATGTACCAAGGGCATAGGTACCTCAGAGGCCTGCCAGGGGCTGCAGCATGTATTATGCCACCCCTGGAAGGCCATCCAAACTGACACCACAGGTCTGCTACTGCAGCCTGGGTAAGGTGGTGCATGCACCTCTTACTGTGATATAGGTTACCTATATCACTAAATACATACACACATATAAACCTATAAGTCACTCCTAAGGCAGGCCTTATCAATCCTAAAGGCAGAGTGCATGGTTCCTATGTGAGAGGGTGCCCCTGCATGAGCAGGGCCCCTCTGCAGTGTTCGGAGACCTTCTCTGATGCTGTTTGTAGTGCAGCCTGACCATATACTCTTAAGCGCATTATAACCTCGCGGTAAAATGCTAACTTTGGAATGGCTGCACCTAAACATGTCGTGTTTGGTGTCAAACATCTTGGAATACTACCCCCCGCCAATCCTGGCGGCGGGGGTAGCATTCCACCCTTCTAGAGGGAGAGACATGTTAACTCTGGCTAGCCCGGTAACTTCTTTCCAAAGCCCTGGCATCACAAAATGGATGCTGCTGCCACAGACACGAGTCTGGCCTCCTGCTGCTGGACGAAACTCCGGCAGGGGAGGCCTGGACAATAGGTGACCACCTCCCCAGACAGGATAATGTGTATTGGGGCTGGGCGGGAGCACTTTCGGGTGCTTTGAAGTCCTGCACTGGGGGCACATTTGGTGTCCCTGTGCATACCCCAGTTCAAACCGGATCAGGGGCTTGCAGCCCCTGCTTTGGCGTGAACTGGACAAAGGGAAAGGGGTGTAGCCACCCCTCTGCCCTGACCCACCCATAGGTGGGGCCACAGAGTAGTCCAACCCCTATCCTTAGTATAAGTATAGGAACCCAGTCCTTAGGACTTTAGATTATCCCTGGACGAAACTCTGAAACTGAATCCTGGACCTTCAACGCTCTACTCACGATTAGAGGACAGAAGAATCTCCCTTGGGGTCAAGGAGTGACTCCCCTGCTTGGCAGGCACCAAAGAAGCATCTGTCCGGTTCGCATTTCTGAAGCTCCCGTCGGACGCCAAAGTCATCGTATCACCAGTTGTGGATTCTCAGACTTCCCCGAGGCTACCCTGAGTCCCCAGCAAAGCTGAGGCCCGTGGCTATTGTGGGTGACTTGAGACCGTGACCCCTGGACACCAAGCACATTTGCAAGTGTATCCTCTTCTGGGTCTCCCAAGAAGTCATGCTTTGGGCTCCGAGTAGCCCTAGCCTCCAGCACCAACTGCACCGAAGATCACTGGCCCCCACTCCACAAGTGTCCTGTGAGCCAGATCCACGTGTGGCGTCATGAGGCTCCTTTGCGGTCGCTAGCCCGTTGGCTAGTAGCCCTTAACGAAGGCCAATCTTTTTCTAACTTGGCATCCTAGTTGCTCCAGGCCTGTCCTCACTTACCTTCGCTGGGTGAGTTCCCCAGACCTTGCTGGTCTGCACCATCGACGATCTTCCTCTGCATCAAGACTTGCCGTTGCCAAGGCTTGTTGGGTCCAATCCGGTCGCTGACACCTCAGCACTCGACAAACATCGTGTACCAGCCAGAATCCTGCTCCTGGTCGCCGACAACGCCTCCTGGACCTCGTGGCTGAAGAGTCAAGATGACTGTCAATGCACCTGAAGCACTCGACATCGGTGGGCATCTGTCCATCGTCTTCCTGGTCACTGGCTAGTGACCCAGACTCTGTCCCCTCTGCTTTCAGGTTCTTCAGAACTCCGATCCACTCTAGGATCCACCCGGACACTTTTCACTTGGTCGCCAGCAGCACTTTGCAGCAGATCGCCATTCAAATCGACGACGAAACCCGACCCCGAAAGGCACCTATGCACCCGGCTTCCCTGGGTGAGGTAACACGAGTACTCCGGTGCTCCCGTGGGTAGAGACTCTTCAAAGTCCTAGATCTCAAAGGGTTTGGTCCAAGTCCTCTTTTAAGTGTCCCTTTTCTCTAATTTCCCGATCACGACTTTCTCCATAGAAGTCAACGGCGTATCGCGGTTGTGTATTTACACTGCACGCGTCTCCCGTGGGTCCCCTGTGTCACTACCTTGGGTGGTTCCTTGTGGTCCAAGCACTTCTAGAGGCTCTAGGCCTAGTGTCTAGTTCAGTCGTGGTTCTTATACCACTTTATTGGTATATGGTTTGGTACGCCCCTAGGGCCCAAACGTGTATTTGTGCTATTACTGTGTTTAAATAACTTCTAACTTATGTATTTCGAACTCTAGCCTCATAAAGAGACTAGAGGGGTGTGTTTAGCAATAAATACATATATTTTGAATATATACCTGGTGTGGTGCTCTTTCATTTGATCACTCAAGAGATTATAGACTGGTAAAACAAGCTGCTTTACATTCCTTCAAGACTTAGCCTGAAGGCTGCTCTCCATAGCTACCACTAGGATAGCTTTCAATAAGGTTGTCTTTAACCTATCTCCAATAAGGGGTTGTTTGGACTGGTGCAAGGTGCCCACTATAATTAGTGGACAGCATATGCCAGGCCAACTTCTCACATTGGTGTGCAGCGTGTGGGATTCCAGCTTGCTATTGTTTTACCAGATAATCTCAATTGAATTGATCAACTGAAAACCACTAAAGGTACCTAAGGTACATATAATTTAAGCTTAGAATACAGTAAGTTCTACTGAACTTAGAGTTGTGTGTTAAGGGATAGCACAACCCTTTCTACAACTCAAGAGAGTTTAGTAGGCCACACTAGAGTAGGTAGTGCATACACCACACCACACTAGTAATGTCTTTAAGGGTAGGATCCAGAGAATCCTTGCAGGAAGCCACTGAGCTTCCACCCTCCAAGTATGATACACTCCCATTCTTGGAATTGAGAGCTTTATGCAACTTGAGAAAAATAAGGACAGGCCAAAGCTCCACCACCCAACACCTCAAGGAGTTGTTGGTGGCTTATGACCTTAGTAAGCCCTTGGGGACTGAAGGGGTAGGAGCTGAGGGTGGGGCAGAAGATGAGGAAGGGACCAGGGGTACCAATACCCCCAGCCCCCCTCTGAAACTGGCCAGGAGGGCGACAATGGCCCTGACCTGGATAATCCAACCCCTCCTGAGGAAGATGAAGAGGATGATCAAGATGATGCCCCCTTTGTCCCCCCAGGAAGGATTATGAGTGTGCCCAGGAAGTCTAGATCTCCTTCTCAGGAGTCTAACCACTCTGGCACCTCAATAGGGAGCTCTGTCTCATCTCATAGGAGGGAATCCTCTCATGAGAGAAGAAAGAGGCTGGTTCAATATGAGGAAGCTCAGCTTGCAATCAAAAAGAAGCAACTGGCCATAGACAGGGAGTCCCTAGATCTCTTTAGAGAGAGAAGAAAGTTGGGACTAGAGTCCCATGGTGGCAGCCATCTCCCTAGAGATAGGGAAAGGTCCTATGACCATAGGAACCTGAGCAAGATTGTCCCTCCCTATCAGAATGGGGATGACATCCACAAGTGGATAACTGCTCTAGAGAGGGCCTGTAAGGTACAGAAGGTCCCTCAGGAGCAGTGGGCAGCAATCTTGTGGCTCTCCTTTGCTGACAAAGGTAGAGATAAGCTCCTCACTGTTAGAGAGGAGGATGCTGATAATTACAAGGTCTTGAAGAGTGCTCTTATTGATGGGTTTGGCCTAACCACTGAACAGTACAGGTTGAAGTTCAGAGACACCCAAAAAGCACAGACTCAAGACTGGGTAGACTATGTGGATTGTTCTGCCAAGGCTCTGGAAGGCTGGTTGATGGGCAGTAAGGTGTGTGACTTCTCAGGATTGTACAATCTGATAATGAGGGAGCAGATTCTTAATAACTGTCAAAATCAGCTGTTGCATCAATACCTGGTGGACTCTGATCTGACCTCTCCCCAAGAATTGGGAAAGAAGGCAGACAAATGGGTCAGAACCTGGGTGAAGCAGAAGGTACAGAACCAAGGTGGGGCAACCAAGAAGCAAGATGCTAAGAACTCTGAAAAGGGTGGGGAGAAGGGTAAAGATCAAAAGTCTTCATCAGGCCCCCAAAAAATCTTCTTCTGGTGGGGATTCACAGTCTACCAAAGGGAAAGGCCAAAGAAAACCATGGTGCATGGTCTGTAAGCAAAAGACCCACTGGACTAGTGATTGCACCAAGTCCAAAGACTCAAGTCCAGAACCCACCAATGCCCCTAAGGCACCTGTTCCCCCTAGTACAGTTGGTGGGAGTGCTCCAGCCAAGGGTTTAGTAGGGTTTACCCTGGGTACTGAGTTGGGCTCTGACCTAGTCAGAGAACTGACTCAGGCTGTGTTAGTCTGTGATGGAGGCATGGATGTGACCTCCTCTGTGAGTCCCAGTAATCTGGGCAAGTACAGACAACAGCCTTTAATCAATGGACGTGAGGCTTTGGCATTTAGGGACACATGGGCCAGTGTCACAATGGTGACACAAGACCTTGTGAATCCTGGGCAAGTTATACTTGGTGAGATGTACCAAGTGACCAATGCTAGCAATGTCAGAACAGACCATACTCTGGCAGTTGTTAACTTCTCCTGGGGAGGGGTAACTGGCCTTAAGAAGGTTGTGGTAAGTGCAAACCTACCAGTCGAATGCTTGCTTGGCAATGACTTAGAGACTTCTGCTTGGGCAGAAGTGGAGCTCAGGACCCATGCAGAAATGCTGGGGATCCCTGCAGATGTGTTTGCTGTGACCAGGTCACAAGCCAAAATGTCTAGCACTGAACAGGCCTTGGATTCTGGAAGAATGGACCAAGTGCCTTCCAAGAGGAGGAGTAGTAGGGTTAAGGCAGTGCCTTCCCCTTGGCTCAGGAGGCAGATCAGTCCCTTGAGGGGATGATCTCAGCCCTGAAGAAGGAACTGTCCCAGAGGAACTTGAACCTGACCAGGTTGAGTTCTTGGGGACAGGGGGACCTTCTAGGGCAGATCTGAGCCAGGAGCAGCAGAGCTGCCCCTCCCTTGAACCCCTCAGACAGCAAGCTGCTGCTGAGGCTGCTGGGAAAGCTAGTGGTCCCCATACAGTGTATTGGGATGATGGACTCCTGTACTCAGAGAGTAGAGACCCCAAGCCTGGTGCTACCAGGAGGTTGGTTATACCTCTGAAGTTCAGGGGCTTCCTATTGACCCTAGCCCATGATATTCCCTTAGCAGGTCACCTGGGCCAGAACAAGACTTGGGACAGAATTGTCCCTCACTTTCACTGGCCCCACATGTCTGAAGACAGCAAGGAGTTTTGTCGCTCCTGTGTAACCTGCCAAGCCAGTGGCAAGGCAGGTGGCACTACAAAGGCCCCCCTGATACCACTACCTGTGGTGGGGGTGCCCTAGAAAGGGTAGGGATTGACATTGTTGGTCCCATGGATCCCCAAACAGCCTCTGGGCACAGGTTTATCCTGGTGGTAGTGGATCATGCCACCAGGTACCCAGAAGCTATTCCCCTCAGGACCACTACAGCACCTGTGGTGGCAAGGGCCCTCCTGGGAATCTTCTCAAGAGTGGGCTTTCCTAAGGAGGTAGTATCAGACAGGGGTGCTAACTTCATGTCTGGGTACTTAAAGGCAATGTGGAAGGAGTGTGGAGTGACTTATAAGTTCACCACACCCTATCACCCACAATGCAATGGTTTAGTTGAGAGATTCAACAAAACCTTGAAGGGCATGATTAAAGGGCTCCCAGAAAAGCTTAGGCGTAGATGGGACATACTCTTACCCTGCCTTTTATTCGCATATAGGGAGGTGCCTCAGAAGGGGGTTGGTTACAGCCCTTTTGAACTTCTGTTTGGCCACCCTGTGAGGGGTCCACTGTGCTTGGTGAAGGAAGGATGGGAGTTACCTCTCAAGCCCCCAAAGCAAGATATAGTGGACTATGTACTTGGTCTCCGCTCCAGGATGGCTGAGTACATGAAAAAGGCAACCAAAAACCTTGAGGCTAGCCAGGAACTTCAAAAGGCCTGGCATGACCAAAGGCTGTTCTGACTGTTTACCAGCCAGGACAGAAGGTGTGGGTGTTGGAGCCAGTGGCCCCAGCAGCTCTCCAAGACAAATGGAGTGGACCCCACACTATTGTTGAGCAGAAGGGTGAGGTTACCTACTTAGTAGACCTAGGAACACCCAGGAGTCCCCACAGGGTTCTCCATGTCAACAGGTTAAAACCATATGTGGACAGGGCAGACATGGGCTTGCTCATGGCTACTGATGAAGGGCAGGAGGAAGAGAGTGACCCACTCCCTGACCTGCTCTCACAGAACCCTGACGATGGGTCAGTAGATGGTGTAGCCTTGGCAGGCAGCCTCACTACCCAGCAACAAACTGATTGTAGGCAACTTCTCAATCAGTTTAGACATATGTTTACACTGACACCCAGTCAGACCACCTGGTGCACTCATGAAGTGGACACTGGGGACAGTCTGCCTTTTAAAAATAAGATTTATAGGCAACCTGACCATGTCAGGGACTGTATCAGGACTGAAGTCCAGAAAATGTTGGATTTGGGAGTTATTGAACCCTCAGTTAGCCCTTGGGCTAGTCCAGTGGTCCTTGTGCCAAAACCTCACACCAGTGGTGGAAAAAGAGAGATGAGGTTTTGTGTGGACTACAGGGGTCTCAATGCAGTCACTAGGACTGATGCCCATCCAATACCAAGGGCAGATGAGCTCATAGATACTTTGGCCTCAGCCAAATATCTCAGCACATTTGACTTGACAGCTGGCTACTGGCAGATCAGACTAGCTGATGATGCAAAGCCAAAGACAGCATTCTCAACCCCTAGTGGGCATTATCAATTTTTGGTGATGCCCTTTGGTCTGAAGAATGCACCTGCCACTTTCCAGAGGTTGGTGAATACAGTTCTCACAGGTCTGGAAGCCTATAGTGCAGCATATCTAGATGATATTGCTGTCTTTAGCTCCACCTGGGAGGATCACCTGGTCCACCTCAGGAATGTTTTACAGGCCCTGCAAAAGGCAGGCCTGACTATCAAGGCCACTAAGTGCCAGATAGGGCAGAGTCAGGTTGTGTACCTGGGCCACCTTGTGGGTGGAGGCCAGGTTCAACCTTTGCAGAGCAAGATCCAGACCATCAGTGGAGAAGTGTGGCTCAATGGTTAGAGCGGCAGACCCTGATGCAGAGATCTGGCCCGGGACCAGGGTTCAATTCCCGCCTCGGCGGGTCTTGGGCTCAATTTCCTCGGACCTGATAATTCTCGCCTCGGTGCCTATTCTAATCATGGGTCCCACTCTGCAACTCTGGGCAATAGCTTGCTTAATCTCCACAACGGCCCCAACAGCGCTGGGATGCCTGGCTTCACCCTGGGGGTGCCCAGGAGTGGACATTTCACAGGGAAAAGCCAGGAAGGGTTCCACAGCGGTATGCGTACAGCGCCAGGACACCTCTTTGGGGGTATAAGTGCGCTTTACAAGTACGAATTTCATTCATTTCATTGACTGGACTGCTCCCACTACCCAGACTCAGGTGAGAGCCTTCTTAGGCCTGACTGGGTACTATAGGAGATTTGTCAAGGGGTATGGATCAATAGTGACACCCCTGAATGACTTAACTTCTAAGAAAATGCCCAAAAAGGTTCAGTGGACAGTTAGCTGTCAAAAGGCATTTGATGACCTGAAGCAGGCCATGTGCACTGCTCCCATTCTACAGAGTCCTGATTACTCCAAGAAGTTCATTGTTCAAACTGATGCATCTGAATTGGGGGTAGGGGCTGTACTGTCACAATTGAATGAAGAAGGTCAGGATCAGCCAGTAGCTTTTATTAGCAGAAGGCTGACCCCTAGAGAGAAACGTTGGTCAGCCATAGAGAGGGAGGCCTTTGCTGTGGTTTGGGCTCTGAAGAAGTTGAGGCCATACTTGTTTGGTACACACTTCCTGGTTCAGACAGACCATAAGCCCCTCTTATGGCTAAAACAAATGAAGGGTGAAAACCCCAAACTGCTTAGGTGGTCCATTTCCCTACAGGGGATGGACTTTACAGTGGAACATAGACCTGGGAGTAACCATGCCAATGCAGATGGACTCTCTAGGTACTTCCACTTAGAACATGAAGACTTAACTGGGCAAGGTTAGTTTAATGTCCCTACGTTTGGGGGGTTGTGTAGGAGAGTAGGATCTGCTTCACATGGGTACCCCCACTTTTTGCTGATGCTTCACTGTTTTTCGACATTAGTCTGGCTGGGCCCTGCTAATCAGAACCCCAGCCTAGCTGCTTCCTCTCTAAAATGGTTTCCATGTGCCTTAGGCACATCACTGATTGGAATCTGGAGTGCCCTTATAAGTCCCTAGTATATGGTATACTATGTACCAAGGGCATAGGTACCTCAGAGGCCTGCCAGGGGCTGCAGCATGTATTATGCCACCCCTGGAAGGCCATCCAAACTGACACCACAGGTCTGCTACTGCAGCCGGGGTAAGGTGGTGCATGCACCCCTTACTGTGATATAGGTTACCTATATCACTAAATACATACACACATATAAACCTATAAGTCACTCCTAAGGCAGGCCTTATCAATCCTAAAGGCAGAGTGCATGGTTCCTATGTGAGAGGGTGCCCCTGCATGAGCAGGGCCCCTCTGCAGCGTTCGGAGACCTTCTCTGATGCTGTTTGTAGTGCAGCCTGACCATATACTCTTAAGCGCATTATAACCTCGCGGTAAAATGCTAACTTTGGAATGGCTGCACCTAAACATGTCGTGTTTGGTGTCAAACATCTTGGAATACTACCCCCCGCCAATACTGGCGGCGGGGGTAGCATTCCACCCTTCTAGAGGGAGAGACATGTTAACTCTGGCTAGCCCGGTAACTTCTTTCCAAAGCCCTGGCATCACAAAATGGATGCTGCTGCCACAGACACGAGTCTGGCCTCCTGCTGCTGGACGAAACTCCGGCAGGGGAGGCCTGGACAATAGGTTTCCTGTCCCAGGGAGGTGTGACCACCTCCCCAGACAGGATAATGTGTATTGTGGCTGGGCGGGAGCACTTTCGGGTGCTTTGAAGTCCTGCACTGGGGGCACATTTGGTGTCCCTGTGCATACCCCAGTTCAAACCGGATCAGGGGCTTGCAGCCCCTGCTTTGGCACGAACTGGACAAAGGGAAAGGGGTGTAGCCACCCCTCTGCCCTGACCCACCCATAGGTGGGGCCACAGAGTAGTCCAACCCCTATCCTTAGTATAAGTATAGGAACCCAGTCCTTAGGACTTTAGATTATCCCTGGACGAAACTCTGAAACTGAATCCTGGACCTTCAACGCTCTACTCACGATTAGAGGACAGAAGAATCTCCTTGGGGTCAAGGAGTGACTCCCTGCTTGGCAGGCACCAAAGAAGCATCTGTCCGGTTCGCATTTCTGAAGCTCCCGTCGGACGCCAAAGTCATCGTATCACCAGTTGTGGATTCTCAGACTTCCCCGAGGCTACCCTGAGTCCCCAGCAAAGCTGAGACCCGTGGCTATCGTGGGTGACTTGAGACCGTGACCCCTGGACACCGAGCACATTTGCAAGTGCATCCTCTTCTGGGTCTCCCAAGAAGTCGTGCTTTGGGCTCCGAGTAGCCCTAACCTCCAGCACCAACTGCACCGAAGATCACTGGCCCCCACTCCACTAGTGTCCTGTGAGCCAGATCCACGTGCGGCGTCACGAGGCTCCTTTGCGGTCGCTAGCCCGTTGGCTAGTAGCCCTTAACGAAGGCCAATCTTTTTCTATCTTGGCATCCTGGTTGCTCCAGGCCTGCCCTCACTTACCTTCGCTGGGTGAGTTCCCCAGACCTTGCTGGTCTGCACCATCGACGATCTTCCTCTGCATCGAGACTTGCCGTTGCCAAGGCTTGTTGGGTCCAATCCGGTCGCCGACACCTCAGCACTCGACAGACATCATGTACCAGCCCGAATCCTGCTCTTGGTCACCGACAACGCCTCCTGGATCTCGTGGCTGAAGAGTCAAGATGACCGTCAACGCACCTGAAGCACTCGACATCGGTGGGCATCTGTCCATCGTCTTCCTGGTCACTGGCTAGTGACCCAGACTCTGTCCCCTCTGCTTTCAGGTTCTTCAGAACTCCGATCCATTCTTGGATCCACCCCGACACTTTTCACTTGGTCGCCAGCAGCACTTTGCAGCAGATCGCCATTCAAATCGACGATGAAACCCGACCCCGAAAGGCACCTATGCACCCGGCTTCCCTGGGTGAGGTAACACGAGTACTCCGGTGCTCCCGTGGGTAGAGACTCTTCAAAGTCCTAGATCTCAAAGGGTTTGGTCCAAGTCCTCTTTTAAGTGTCCCTTTTCTCTAATTTCCCGATCCCGACTTTCTCCATAGAAGTCAACGGCGTATCGCGGTTGTGTATTTACACTGCACGCGTCTCCCGTGGGTCCCCTGTGTCACTACCTTGGGTGGTTCCTTGTGGTCCAAGCACTTCTAGAGGCTCTAGGCCTAGTGTCTAGTTCAGTCGTGGTTCTTATACCACTTTATTGGTATATGGTTTGGTACGCCCCTAGGGCCCAAACGTGTATTTGTGCTATTACTGTGTTTAAATAACTTCTAACTTATGTACTTTCGAACTCTAGCCTCATAAAGAGACTAGAGGGGTGTGTTTAGCAATAAATACATATATTTTGAATATATACCTGGTGTGGTGCTCTTTCATTTGATCACTCAAGAGATTATAGACTGGTAAAACAAGCTGCTTTACATTCCTTCAAGACTTAGCCTGAAGGCTGCTCTCCATAGCTACCACTAGGATAGCTTTCAATAAGGTTGTCTTTAACCTATCTCCAATAAGGGGTTGTTTGGACTGGTGCAAGGTGCCCACTATAATTAGTGGACAGCATATGCCAGGCCAACTTCTCACAGGGACTTCATATCAAAATGACTTTCTTTAAAGTACTTGGAGACTGGCTTTCGAACAGTGGATGGACCAGTATGTTAGTGCGAGCTGACATCACTCCCATAGGAAAAGCTGATGCTGTATTGAAGGTTTTCCACATAACCTGTTCACGTCATGCTCATTAAATTACTGTTGCTGCGCTGTACATATTACTGAAAAAGGCTTATCAAAGTTATCTTGAATCTAGACGGACCCATTAAGATATAAGGGAGTTTTCTAACTGGATTAAGTGGCAATCAAACGAGCACCCATACTTCTAATTTTATTCAATTGCTATGGATCTGGAGATACGTGCTCTTGAATTTGTTCATTTAATTAGAGAGGGTAACTCTGATTTGTATGTACAAGTACTTGATCAAATGGTTCCATGGATGTTTGCTACAAATCATAGTCCTTATTCTCCATGACTGTCTGTCCACATTCGCAACATGGCATCACTAGTAGAACACCACCGACACATTCATTCAGAGTTTCATAAAGGAAAGTTCGTTGTCAATAAAAGCAACCACGTATTCTCATCAATTGCTCTAAATCAACATCATGAGCAGGAAGATGCTATCAGCAAGGTAAATGGAGGTGCGGTTGGTCCGATGGAAAATCCAGGAGCTCACAGCAGATGGATGATATCTGGCCCAGAGATTTCCAGAGTAGTAAATGAATTTGAACAAATATTTGCAAATGCCAAAAATACAACCTTTGCCACCGTGGACAAATTCCTAGTGTACAAAAATCTTTCACAAAAGATGTAAAATCTCTACTGTACACAAATGAGTAAGTTGGTCATACTTTTATGGAGGAGAGTGGTGATCTATTCAATCTGGACAGCAATGGAATTATGCCTGCGACAAATATCACATCGGTGAAATTAGAACATGAAATAGGTAGATCGCAATATAACTCCTATTTTCATGAGGTGTTGCAAACGTGTTCGAAGCCCATAACAGATACAATACCAAGGAACAAACTTCAATTACTCAGCACCAGCCTGCGTAAAACTTCTGAGTCCATAAACAAACCATCCTTGTTAAAAATTAATTGTAATCTGTTTGCTAGATTATATATCAGGTGTCAGGCAAAAAGTGGTAATTTGGAAGACTTTTTCAAGCACAAAAATCAGTCTTTTCGACCATCTATATCTGTGAATGTAAATTCAGACAAGGACAGAAGTCACAGCTATTAGACTGTGCTGTTGTAAGTACCACCATACACAGTGTTGTTCCAGAGGTGGATGTAAATATATTAGATGTTGCAGCTATAGTAAATATGGTACCTTCCAAGTCTTGTAAAACATTTGATGATTACGCTTCAACAGTTTTTATACTCTACATAGAAACTCAAACAAGGAAAGTGAAACGATTGGATCTTGCATGGGATATATATATTACTGGAAGCATCAAGCAAAGTGTTGGAGAAAAAAGAGGTGACGATCTTCACAGGCGAGTTGAATCTAACATTTGTGTTCCCAAATATTGGCATAGTTTCCTTAGACAAGACAAAAACACGACAGAGTTGTTTGCATTACTGAGTATGCATGTGCAGCTTATTAACATCAAACAGAAGCAAGTAATTGTCACCTGTCAGGATGTAAGCCCCACACCAATTATGAATTTCTAAATGATATCGCCTTGAATCATGAGGAAGTGAACACACGAGTAATGCTTCATTTTTTCCAGGCAGCAACTGAAGGTCATTCCTAAAGTTATGATTCATACAGTAGTTACTGATGTAGTTGTTTTTACCCTTGATAATTTTAAAAACAATGGATGTCAAAAATTGGGGCTAGCATTTGGTACAGGCAAACAATTACGCTACATACCAGCTCACACTATTGCAGCAAGCTTAGGCGTTGATATATGTGAATCTCTGCCCTTTTTCCATGCTGTTACCTGCTGCGACACCACGTCGGCTTTTATTATTATTATTAATTAACACTTATTAAGCGCATGGCTACCCTGAGGCATCCCAGCGCTGATGGCAAGACAGGCGTAGGGAGGCGGCTATTAGTTAATGCTCTGGAAAAGCCAAGTTTTAAGACACTTCCGGAAGGTGAGGTGAGATGTCTCTAGGCGCAGATTGAGGGGGAGGGAGTTCCATTTTTTAGCTGTGTTGTATGAAAAGGAGTGACCTCCGCTATGCATCCTTTGAATTTTTGGGGTGGTGGCTAGATTTGAGTTCGCTGAACGGAGAGGTTTCCTAGGCCGGTACGCGGTAATAAGGGGCTGGTTGATGCGAGTGCCTGTACCCATGAGTGTCTTGTGGGCAGTGCATAAAGCCTTGAAGGTAATCCTCTCCTAAATGTGGAGGAGCAAGATGGTGTCAGTGTGAGTCCACGCCACTCAGCCGCTCACGCCGTGCCGGAGATACTTCCACAATCGGCTATGCTGCCTGACCCGTGATGCCGACTCAGAAACCGAGCAGAACGCAAGCGGCCAGTCTCTACTATCAGACCGTCGGGACTGACTCGGGCACTGGAAACGGCTGCGGGGTGCTCGCCTTTGCAAGAGCGCTCCGGGAACTTTTTACTCGCTGGCTGGTCTGCTACATTGTTGCCTTGGTGTTTTCCTCGGTCTCCATTGAGCGGGTATTATGGCTGAAAGGGAGACGGAAGCGGAACCGGATTATGTCGACCAGAGGTGCAAAAATCAACAAAGTCAACAAAATGAAAGCCGCCCAAGCCGCCCAAGCCAGCGCCGTCCTAGGGGATGTTGTGGTGACGGACAACCCACCCAAAGGTAAACGGGAGGCTAGCGGTTTCAAAAAGACGACGGGTAGACTTGGGGGTGGCGGAGCCACAAAGGAAGGTGCAGGTCTTCAGCCCTCTGTCGCCAAACTTTTTTCGGGAGTTAAGGCACCACTTTCTATATTAGACTCTACACTCCCCCCTGAGAGCGAACTTGATTGCTCATCATTAGATAAACAAGGGGATCTGAACTTCAGGCAATCAGCAACTACCCCAAAGGAAAACTGTACCTCTGTTCAGCCCGAGGAAATTGTGACACCAGGGGGACAACGGGAAGGCACATTAGGACTGACAGATCCCACGAACTTTAATCTTACCCCAGTTCCTACTGAAGGAAACACCGGAACCATAGCGGATTTAGGAATAACGACACCATCTGCCTCTGCCGCCCTAACTCTAGACTCTGCTTCGACAATCTGCGTAGCAGAGGGAGGTTCCAAACTCCCAACAGCCGGCACCACTAACTATATCCATAGCTTGGAAGTTATTCCTGGCCCCCAAGTTCCCCGGACTCTTGAGCTTAGCGGTGAACATTTCTATTCTGTGTCGGATGGCTCTATGTCCACGACAGATGAAGGCGGAACCAGCTCAAGCGAAGACAATGGCACCGATCCTTCCAAAGACACTGGAACTGTTCAGCGCCAGAAAAAGATACGCAATAAGGCAAAAAGACGCAGCCAGCTCAAGTGGGACTACTCAGACTCTCAGATGTCTTTTCCCCTTGGCGAAGAAGCCGATCAGACATCGCTTTGGGAAAACCTAAAAACCACCCCAGAGTCCACGGCAGAACCCTCTTTAGCCTCTATTCTAGCTTCAATCAAGCAATTCCAAGAAGAGGCTTGCTCTGACAGCCGTTTAGCTAAAAGGGCTGCCAAAAAACTACAAGGGGGCATGAGGAAGCTAAGTAAAATATGCACTGACATTAGCGATCGTGTTACCATGGTGGAAGGCCCTACAGAGAGCCTAGAAGTAGAAGTAACCACCTTAAAAGATCAAGGTTCTTCTCACGCTGCATGTTTGTCGGATTTAATGACGAAGATGGAAGAGCAGGAGAACCGACAACGCAGGAATAATCTTCGCCTACTAGGTATTCCGGAAGGAGTAGAGGGGGACGACCCAAGGCGCTATATTGTGAAACTCCTGCGAGAGGCTTTTCCTGATCATTCGAACTGGAATTGGGACCATGAGGTTCAGCGGGCACATCGCTTCCCTTTCAATCAAAAGCAACGACGCGACGGCAGCAGTTTTCCTGGAGAAAAACCCAGGGCCTTCCTGGTGTTCTTTGGGAACTTCCTCCTCAGACAGCTGGTCTATGATCAAGCCCGCCCGAACTCTCAGAAGGGGTCTAATGGGGTAATTTTCTTTGCTAAACCTGACTTTTGTCATTCTACAGTAGAGCGGAGGTGGCAACTGCGCCAACTAATTGCCCCCTTTCAACAGCTGGGTGCTCAGGTGTTTTTAATGAACCCTGCCAGACTGAAAGTCATCCTAAATGGGTCCTCTCGGATCTTTCTGTCAGAGATTAAGGCTGGTGAATTTCTGGGGGAACTTAAGGCAAAAAAAGGGCCGAGTTAAATGATAGACAACATTTTTCTGTCTAAAAGAAACTTACTAAATCCAGTATTCTCCCATTCTATTACCTCTCTCTCGATCTTTCTGATCTTTCCCGCTACTGTCTGTCTCATGAGGTGAATGCACAGAGGGCTTTGGCAGATCAGTTTTTAAATGGGGGAACCTTTTTTTCTTCCCCCTGTTTCTTTCCTTGGTTTCTTTTCTTTTTCCTTTTGTCTCTTCAAGTATTGGCATATACCGAATCCTCTTGGCTGCTATATACGGCGTGGCTTGGTGGCGGGGATCCATATCTGATAACCATCCCTCAGGGCTTCCCTGATTGCTCTAATTTAGGGGAGGGGGATGGGCTCGGGAGGGGTGGGGGGCTAATTGCACTGTGGTGGAGGGAATAATGACACTTGTCCTCACTTTATTGGCCTTAGTTATTGCGAAGCTATATTGGAAGTTAAGAGAATCAAAAGGGCAAAAAAAAGAAAAAAATGAGCAAACTGAGTAAGCTTGTGGTAACAGAGGAGAAGGAACTTTTAAGGCACTGCTGCATACAGGATAAAACTGATCGTATCTTTGATTATGTGGTGTATACAATCTGCATGTTGTTTAATCTTGACCAGCTGATAAAAATTTTGTATGAATAAGTTAAGCACCCTTAGAATTGTCTCAGTTAACATATATGGCCTGAATGACGACCTGAAAAGACAGAAGGTGGCACAGGGTCTGCGCTCACTGGGGGCTGACATTGTTAGTCTCCAGGAAACACATATTGAAGGATCGCAGAAACATTTGCTGAACTCTCTGGGGTATAGAGTTATAGGGGGGACTTCACAGGGTGCGAAGATAAGAGGAGTAGGGGTTATGGTACAAAGCAGGCATTCACTGAAATCTGTCCGTGTGAAATCCGACCCTCTTGGAAGATGGGTCATAGCGGAATGTTGCCTACCTCCCAATTTTTCTTTTACTTTATGTTCCATCTATGGGAGTAACACTGATGACCCTGGGGTAATTAACTGGATCACAGGAGAACTTGCCCATTGGCCTCTCCCAATTGTTATTTGTGGTGACCTTAACATCAATTTACCCAGCAACTGGAAAGCGAACGACCAATGGTCCTACGCAGGTAGAAAGCCCAAAGTATATCAAGCTGTATTAAACCTAATGCAAACTCATGGGCTCAGCGACGTGTGGGCCAGTTTAAAATCTAGCCAGCCGGGATTCACATATTTTTCAGCCCCGCACCTCTCCTTAGCAAGGCTGGACTATTTTCTGGTTTCATCCTCCTTGGTTCGGGACTGTTCTATAGATACTGCTCCGCGATTTATGTCATACCACAACCCACTTATCTTAAACATCGGGGGGATGGGAACCAGTGGGGAGATCCCGAATTGGAGCTTTGAAAAAGCTTTACTATATGATACCGGATACCGAATGCATATGCAGGGGTGGATCCAAGAGTTCCTTGACCTAAATATAGGGTCAGCCACAATTATGATGGTATGGGATGCATTGAAGGCGGGTATCTGGGGGGAGACCTTACGGTTCTCCATAAGGAAAAATAAGAAAGAAAAGATGCAGATCTCGAAACTTCAAGACAAGATGAAAAAGGCAGAGGAGAAACTAACTCAGGCAGTCCAAACGGGGGCTGAAATTGAAGCTGCTCAACTTGAAGTGACAGTCACTAAGGCTGAAATTGGGTCAATTTTTGCAGAGAAGGTGGCAGCTAAATGGGCTTCTGCACGCGTGTAGCGAGCTCATCGGCCATCAATTGGCTCTCAGAACTAGGCAGCAGGTTTCTGCTAGTGAAATACTCTCGATTCAACTCTCTACAGGAGAGATTACTAATGACCCGACTAAAATCCAAAGGGCATTTCGAGAGTTTTATCAAAATCTTTACTCTGAGGAGAACATTAAGTCATCGGACTTGAGAGAGGATGAGATCTCTAACTATTTAAATAAAATCACCCTGTCTCAACTCAGTGCAGAAGATCATGACCAACTAGAAGATCCTCCGACCTGGGAAGAAATCGCCATAGCCCTAGCAAGTCTGCAAGATGGTAAAGCGGCTGGTGCCGACTGTATCCCTGTTGAGTTTTATAACATTTTTGCTCCCCAAATAAGAGCTCTCTTTACTTCACTTGTAGTTTCTATCTTTAACGGGGCTCCTCCACCCGCTTCCTGGTCCAATGCTAAGATCGTAATTTTTCCGAAAAAGGTTAAGTCACCACTTGAAATGGGCTCTTACAGGCCAATTACGCTCATTAACTGCGACTCTAAGATATACTCTAAGATTTTTGCGTCTAGACTATCTTCTAGAATAGAGCCCCTGGGGTCGAAATGGCAACATGGGTTCATTCCCAAGAAAGGTACTACTGAACACATCCGACGGACCATCACTCTACTTGACGCAGCTCAGATTTCAGGAGACCCGATATCGCTAATTTTACTCGATGCTGAAAAAGCATTTGATCGGGTCTCCTGGCAATTTCTCTGGGGCGTCATGAGAAGTATGTGTTTTGGGCCCAAGGCGATTCAAGCCATTCAAGTTCTAAATCTTAATCCCACAGCCAGCATTTCATTAAATGGGAAATTGATGGAGCAGATTGAAATCACACGGGGCACTCGCCAAGGCTGTCCTTGTTCTCCGCTGCTCTTCGCTTTATATATAGACCCCTTTATTAAGAAAATAGAAAATAATTGTGAGAAGTTGGCCTGGCATATGCTGTCCACTAATTATAGTGGGCACTTTGCACCAGTCCAAACAACCCCTTATTGGAGATAGGTTAAAGACAACCTTTATTGAAAGCTATCCTAGTGGTAGCTATGGAGAGCAGCCTTCAGGCTAAGTCTTGAAGGAATGTAAAGCAGCTTGTTTTACCAGTCTATAATCTCTTGAGTGACCAAATGAAAGAGGACCACACCAGGTATATATTTAAAATATATGTATTTAGTCTTAAACACACCCCTCTAGTCTCTTTATGAGGCTAGAGTTCGAAGTACATAAGTTACAAGTCGAATATCAACAGTAATAGCACAAATACACGTTTGAGCCCTAGGGGCGTACCAAACCATATACCAATAAAGTGGTATAAGAACCACGACTGAGCTAGACACAAGGCCTAGAGCCTTTAGAAGTGCTTGGCCCTCAAGGAACCACCCAAGGTAGTGACACAGGGGACCCACGGGGGACGCGTGCAGTGTGAGAACACAGCCGCGAGCCGCCATTGACTTCTATGGGGAATGTCGCGGTTGGAGTTTTAAAGAAAAAGGACACTTAGAGGAGGACTTGGAGCAAACCCCTTTAGAACTAGGCTGTTCTAGAGTCAATACCCACGGGAGCACCGGAGTACTCGTGTTACCTCACCCAGGGAAGCCGGGTGCATAGGTGCCTTTCGGGGTCGGGTTTCGTCGTCGTTTTCAATGGCGATCTGCTGCAAAGTGCTGCTGGCGACCAAGTCGAAAGTGTTCGGGTGGATCCAAAGGTGGATCGAAGATCTGAAGAACCTGAAAGCAGAGGGGACAGAGTCTGGGTC